>CAUYSK010019283.1:0-10170 GCA_963575035.1 Avahi laniger | reverse complement strand
TCCAATAAAGCTGTTTTTAAAGCATGATCTGGCCGGGTACGGTGGCTCACGCCTGTAATCCTAGCACTCCGGGAGGCTGAGTCGGGAGGATTGCTTGAGCTCAGGAGTTCAAGACCAGCCTGAGCAAGAGCAAGACCCCGTCTCTACTATAAATAGAAAGAAATTAGCCAAACAACTAAAAATAGAAAAAATTAGCTGAGCACGGTGGCGTGTTCCTGTAGCCCCAGCTACACAGGAGGCCGAGTCAGGAGGATTGCTTGAGCCCAGCAGTTGGAGGTTGCTGTGAGCTAGGCTGACGCCATGGCACTCTAGCCCAGGCAACAGAGTGAGACTCTGTCTCAAAAATAAATAAATACATAAATAAAACATGATCTATCAATATTTTAAGTAATTTATGTACATATTCACTCTCTCTTTCTAAATGATAAATGACTCGAGGTGAAGATATTTGCTCATATATGTATCCTCACTGTACATAGAATTGTGTGTGGTTTTTTGTTTGTTTGTTTAGAGATGGGTCTTGTTCTGTTGCCCAGGCTAGAGTATAGTGGCCCTATCATAGCTCACTATAGCATGGAACTCCTGGGCTTAAGCGATCCTCCTGTCTAAGTGCATACCACCATGCCCAGCTAATTTTTTCTTATTTTTTTAGAGAAAGGATCTTGCTATATTGCCCAGGCTGGTCTCAAACTTTGGCCTCAAGTGATTCTCTTGCCTTGGTCTCGCAAAAGAATTATGTCTTATATGATATATGTCTGTTAATTGAAAGAACAGATTTTTTTTTTTTTTTTTTTTTTTTTTTTGGAGACAGAGTCTTGCTAGAGTACAGTGACATTATCATAGCTCAGTGCAACCTCAAATTCCTGGGTTCTCTTGCCTTCGCCTCCCACATAGCTGAGACTACAGGTGTGTGCCACCAAGCCCAGCTAATTTTTCTATTTTTTGTAGAAATAGGGTCACATTTTCACTCAGGCTAATCTCAAACGATCCTCCCCCCTCAGTCTCCCAGAGTGCTAGGATTAGGATTACAGGTATGAGCACTGCACCTGGCCTGAAAGAACAGATATTTTATCAACTTGATATAAAAATAGAGGCCTAGTGGTTAGTTTGAGATCAAGATGGTATTTTTAATGTAAAATTCTTACATTTTTGTAGCCTAATTTCCTTGAAAACCGACTGCTTATTATCCTACTGAAATTACATCTTTTGATTCACAGGTATCCAAAGACCTGGACCAACGCACTGTTCCAGTACACATATAGCAGCCAAATCTCTGGGCCATACTCTGGTAACAGTGAGTGTGACTGAATATGAAGAGTACTTGGAGAGCAGTGCCACATTTGCTGCTTATGAACCCCTGAAGGTGAGATGTTTCATGGTAAGGAACTGGCATTTCTTTTCATGGACCCAGCTATGTCCACTTAGGGGCTTACTAACTATCCATGGTCTCTACTAAGGATTAGTAATAATTATGTTCTTGCCACTTTTTTTTTTTTTTTTGAGACCGTGTCTCACTCTGGTGCCCTGAGTAGAGCGCCATGGCATCAGCCTAGCTCTCACAGCAACATCAAACTCCTGGGTTCAAGCAATCCTCCTGCTTCAGCCTCCGGAGTAGCTGGGACTACAGTCGCGTACCACCATGCTCGGTTAATTTTTCTATTTTTAGTAGAGACAGGGTCTCACTCTTTCTCAGGCTGGTCTCGAACTCCTGACCTCAACCAATCCTCCTGCCTCAGCCTCCCAGAATGCTAGGATTACAGGCGTGAGCCACCGCACCTGGCCTTGTTCTTGTCACTTTTTTGTTTTTAGATCTATAGTTCTCTCATCAAACCTGAGTTTCAGGGAGTTTACTCCCTCATGTTTCTACCACAGAAATATCTTTAAGTTGTATCCTCGAGCTTTAGATTTTCCCTTTCTTTCATCTTTCTTACTGAGATATAAAGTATGCACAGTAAAGTACATAAAGTACACTAATCTTAAGGTACTATCTGAATTTTTACATGTGTATAAATCTCTGTAAACACCTAGTTAAAGAATATTAGCATACTCCCTTTAAACAACCCTGAAAGATAACTTTCTGTCCTTTGGAGGGACATCAATCATCATTTACCCTATATACTTATGGATTTTAAGAACAGGAGCCATTATTTTGGGCCCTAAGGATTGATCCATGATAATGGGAACATTATGACAGGTGGTTCAAAATAAAAGTAGTAGAACCTGGCATGCTTTCTACATGTTTGATTCCATCAGAAGCTAAAATTGATGCTGGCAAGTTCTTGTTGATGGATACTCACAAATCCTGGCTCAGTGCCTCTTGGGATAAGGAGGCACCCACAGGGAAAAAGTTAACACTAATGAAAGATGCAAGGTAAGTTTTTAATTTAAAAAAAAAGATAATTTTCTCATTAAAATTTGCATTTTAAGTTGCCCTCATTGCATATTGTGCAGCATATGTATTAAACATATGGTTCAAGTATATTTCATTAGTTCCCTTGGTGGATGAATCATCCTACTTGCCTGGCTGTGGCTCATTGTAAAGTTTCATTAGGGTTTCTTCTTACTTTTATCATTGTCCTTAGATTTATTTCATATTTATGGGAGTGTCCACAAATCAGATCTCCCCTGAATGAAAACCATCCTTAAAGGAAAGGAAATAAGATGGTGATTTTCTTTTTCTACTTAGTACTTTAGTCATGTATCTGTCCCTTTACATGCTGAAAAAAATATTTAAAAATATATGTGTTATACCTTGTTATACCACTGTACTCACTATTATGTTTCACTATATTGTCCTGTTCTCAATTTGTCCTTTTACATATCAGTTCAATTCAATTGTTCTGATTAGTTTTGGACTATCCATCTAGGAAAAAGGAATAATTTCTGTTTTACCTTCTCAGAGAGGCTTTCCATGAGACCTCTGGCTATGTTCATTTCTTCTGTTAAAAGCTCGTATAGCACTCTGTAATGTGTCTTTTTGTAACACTCATTATACTCTTTACCTACTCCAATTATGTCTTTCCCAGACTGTGAGCTCCACTGTGAGGTAAGACCTTATCTGGATTTCTATTACTATATCCTCAGTGGGCCATCAGTGAATACTTGTTGAATTGTATATAAATTATTCAATGCTGCCATTAGAGATATGAATATTTAATTTTAATTATATTCAATAATAATGAGTTTGTGGTTGTAGTGAGCTATGATGACACCACCACACTCTAGCCCAGGTGACAGAGTGAGACCCTGTCTCGAAAAAAATGTTTATGCAGTTACTTATACAATATTTTTTATGCATACAGTATTGTACTAAATCCCACTAAGGAAGAGAAATTCTTTTAAAAAATTAGTTATAAGATACTATTTCTTCTAAAGGAGTTTATATAACTATAGAACAGAAAAAAAATTATTAGGCCAGGCACAGTGGCTTGCTCCTGTAATCTCAGCTACTCAGAAGGCTGAGGCAAGAGGGTTGCTTGAGCCTAGTAGTCTGAGACAACCCTGGCCAATATCGCAAGACCCCATCTCAAAAGAAAAAAAATATTAGACTTATACATAGTATTTGACATTTTTAAATAACATTAGGTGATGAACAGTGTACAAATGAGTGGTAGAGATAAATACAATAAGACCTTAGAGGATACAGAAGTGGCTATGGTCTGGAATGACTGGACACAAATTAACAAATAAGGTGACATATCAGTTAGGCTTGAATGATAGGATCTGAATTAGTACCAAGGTGAGAGGTATGACATACATTATCTCTTAATTTGGGAATTAAGTCTAACATCATTTTCAGCATATTCAGATAACCAGTTTCAGTTTAGAAAACTGTTGAATTCCCTAACCCATCAGCGATTAATTTATTTAAATCTCATCAGGCTCTAGACCCTGTGGAAGTGGCATTGGTGACATGGCAGTCTGTGAAAGAAGTGGTATTTGAAGGGGGCCCTCGTCCGTGGATCTTGGAGCCCTCCCGATTTTTTTTGGAATTGAGCGTGGAGAAGATGGAGAAGATTGGAGTAACACAAGTCCGGCTGCCAGCTAAGAGAAAACAGAACCAGTATATCTACCGGGTCCTGTGCTTGGATTTAGGGGAACAAGTAAGAAAATAGTTTTTATAACATTTTCTTTAGTACAATACTCCAAATCTTTTGTATTTCCAGCCATTCCTTTTTAGATTCCAATGGATTTAGTTCATGGACTAGACAGGAAAATTCTAATTATTGATCAAAGGATTTTTTTAAACCTTACATTTAAACATTTAAATTTATCCTTTACATGTACCCAAAGATTTCAGTTTGCTCATCTGAGAATTCTAGTAGTTCACTAACTAAACAATTGAAGATCTTTTTGTAGTAATAAGCTTATTTCACATTATTTTCAATATCTTTATTGTTATGATTTACTTGTTATCTAGAGGATATTTAATTCCCCACTTTCAAAGAATTCAAGGAAGGGAAACTGAAGTGTCATCTGTGATTAGAAATTTTGAAGAACCAGTTGGATCTATGCTGATAAGGGTAATAAGTATGTTGCCCTCTATCGAGGTAGTGATGGATTTGCATAGTTCTCATTCACAGCTGTACCATGCTTCTATCAAAACCAGTAACAAAGGTTTACAATTTGAATAGGGTTGAGAATTCAAGGTATGACTGAAACACAGCATGGCTAGCCAGCAAACAGGGAATCAGTGTAGGATTTTAACTTAGTAAGAATGTGTTATAATCAGTTAAGCTTCTTTCTGATATTTATAGTGAACTTAACTTTATATATGACTAGCTATTAGTAATTTCAGGCCTAATCACCTCCTTTTCCCCCCAATTTTTATTGTGGTAAAATACACATAAAACTTAACATCATAATCATTTTTAAGTGTACAGTTCAGTGGTATTAAATACACTCAATGTTGTCCAGGCATCAGCACCATACACTTCCATAACTCTTTTCATCTTACAAAACTGAAACTCCATACTCATTAAAAAATAACTCCCCATTTATGCTTCACCCCAGTTCCTGGCAACTGCCATTCTACTTTCTGTCTCTGTAATTTTGACTAAGTACCCCATATAAATGAAATTATATAGTATTTTTCTTTACTGGCTTATTTTACTTAGCATAATGTTTTCAAGGTAGCATATGTCAGAATTTCCTTCCTTTTACAGGCTTCCTAATACTCTATTATATGTATAAACAATATTTTGCTTATTCATTCATCCTTTGATGGACATTTGGGTTGCTCATAGCAAGTTTCAGCAATTATGAAAAATGCTGCTGTGAACATAGGTATGCAACTATATCCTCAAGACCCTTCTTTTTTTTTTTTTTTTTTGAGGCAGAGTCTCACTTTGTTGCCCTGGCTAGAGTGAGTGCCATGGCGTCAGCCTAGCTCACAGCAACCTCAGACTCCTGAGCTCAAGCGATCCTACTGCCTCAGCCTCCCGAGTAGCTGGGACTACAGGCACACGCCACCATGCCTGGCTAATTTTTTTCTATATATTTTTAGCTGTCCGATTAATTTCTTTCTATTTTTGGTAGAGACGGGGTCTCACTCTTTCTCAGGGTGGTCTCGAACTCCTGAGCTCAAACAATCCGCCCGCCTCGGCCTCCCAGAGTGCTAGGATTACAGGCGTGAGCCACCGCGCCCGGCCAAGACCCTTCTTTTTAATTCTTTTGAATATATATCCAGAAGTGGAATTGCTGGATCATATGGTAATTCTATTTTTAATTTTTTGAGGAACCACTGTTCTGTTTTCCACAGAAGCTATACCATTTTACAGTCCTACCAACAGTGCACAAGTGTTCCCATTTCTCCACATCCTTACCAACACTTATTATTTTCTACTTCTTTTGGTAGTAGCCATCCTAATGGGTATGAGCAGGCATTTCATTCTAGTTTTTTTTTTTTTTTTTTTTTTATGAGACAGAATCTCACTCTCTTGCCTGGGGCGAGTGCCGTGGCGTCAGCCTAGCTCACAGCAACCTCAAACTCCTGGGCTCAAGGGATCCTACTGTCTCAGCCTCCCGAATAGCTGGGACTACAGGCATAAGCCACCATGCCCGGCTAATTTTTTCTATATATATTTTTAGCTGTCCAATTAATTTCTTTCTATTTTTGGTAGAGACGGGGTCTCGCTCTTGCTCAGGCTGGTCTCAACTCCTGAGCTCAGAACGATCCGCCCGCCTCGGCCTCCCAGAGTGCTAGGATTACAGGCGTGAGCCACCGTGCCCGGCCTCATTCTAGTTTTGCTTTGCATTTCTCTAATAATTAGTGATCTTGAACGTTTTTTCATGTGCTTATTGGCCATGTGTATTGGAGAAGAAAATATGTCTGTTCAAATCCTTTGCCCGCTTTTGAATCAGTCTTTTACTATTGTATGATGTTAGCTGTATGAGTATGATGTTACCATTGAGTATGACGGGTTTTTCATATAAGGCTTTTATTAAGTTGAAGTAGTTTCCTTCTTTAGTTTTTTGAGTGAGCTATTAGTAATTTCAGGCCTAATTAACCCCTACTTGAAGCTCCCTAACTCTTTTTGTTTGCACATTCTGTTATTCATTAGTACTTCCACTAGGGACAAGTTGAAACACACATTAGTTTTTCCACTTTTTACCAACTGGTAACAAAAGATTTGGTGGAAGAAAAGACTGAAGTAATTGATAAAGTTAAAAAATGTTCCATTTGTTTTCAAATTTTCATGATACCCTTAATGCCCCTTAGCACAGATAATTAAGAACTATAACATCTATAAGGGATTTGCCTGATTACATAATGTCCAAAGGGGCTCTTTATACTGGAGTATGAATAATTCTAACACATTTATATTGACATGACTTACATCAACTGTCTACCCACAATTATCTCTTGCTCTGATATTTCCTTAAGGTTCTCACATTCCGAATTGGAAATCGTCCAGGTGTCCTGAATCCTAGTCCAGCTGTAGAGGTTGTGCAGGTGCGCTTCATATGTGCCCACCCTGCCAGTATGTCAGTAACCCCGGTGTACAAGGTGCCAGCTGGTGCCCAGCCATGTCCTCTGCCACAGCACAACAAACAGCTGGTAAGTACAGAATATGTTTCCAACTAACTTGGCAATTTTGTCTTCCACTCTTTAGAGATAAAGAGTCTGAAATACAGCTTTTATCTTATTAAAGTTAAGGGAACTATTTTGTTACTCATTCTCTGATAGTGTCTGCGAAGAGGTGATTAAACTAGATTAGAATTGGCTAGGCTTAGTGATATGACTTTGATTACTGTACTTAGGAACATAGTTAGTTTGTAATTATGACAATAGACACTTGAGATCTCTCTTCATAACTTCCGAATAGTTTTGCTAGTATCCTTCCCTACCAAATCTTTTATTAGATTGCCAATAAGTAATAAAATTTACCTCTTCTCCAAACCTACCATGACAAATAGTATAAACAATAGCATAGCTACTAGGTAGGCAACAGGGAATGAGGAATAAATGAGTTATCTAACCTAAAAACTAGAATATCAGACTATATGTAAATGCAGTTGACTATGATTCCAAGCATGGGAGAATAGAAGTCATTACTTAACCTGTGCAGAAAAAAAAAATTCAATTAATTATTCCCATTTTCCAGATGAGAACACCAAGGCTCCTAGAAGTTGAGTCATTTCCCCAAAGTTGTACATCTAGATAAGGTAGCACATTCTGTCTGACTCCAAAGCACAAATTATTAAGTTTATGTCATACTGCCTTTTATTATAAAGGAACAACAGAATGAGATGTTACAGGTTGGGAACTTATTTTTTTTTTCAAAATCCAATTTCACATTAAATAATATTATTTGAAGTTTATGAGTGATTTGCTTTATTAAAAGCACTCAGAATGGAGCAGAATAAAAGTTATCCCTATAATGTCATTATTATTTGATACCATTTTCATTCAAAATAATTCAAATTTATAGAAAAGTTGCAATAAAAGAATAATTTTTTTCCCCTGAACCATTCGAGAGTGAGTTAGAGACATGATTCTTTATTACGCTATCCACATACATAGCATATATTTCTTTTTTGTAACTGAGATATAGTCCACCCTTTTAAATTATATAAGTCAAAGTTGTATATCCATCACAACTATCTAACTTCAGATCATTTTAATTTTCCCCAAAGGAAACTCCATACCCAGGGTGGGACAGAAGAAAAAAAAAAAAAAGAAACTCCATGTCCATTGGCAGTCACTTCCCATTTCCTCTACCTCTCAGCCCCTGACAACCACTACTATACTTTCTGTCTCTATTGATTTGCCTATTCTGACATTTCATATAAATGGAATCATTTTCAAGGTTCATTCATGTGGTAGCTTCATTCTTTTGTATCAATACCACATTCTTTTTTATGGCTGAATAATATTCCATTGTGTAGACATACTACATTTTGTTTATCCATTTATCAGTTGATGGATAATGTATTGTTTCCACTTTTTGGCTGTTATGAATAATGCTGCCATTTATGTACAAGTTTTTGTGTGTATATGTGTTTTAATTTCTTGAGTATACACCTAAGAGTGGAATTTCTGGGTCATATGTCAACTCCCATGTTTAGCCTTCTGAGGAACTGCCAGCTATTTTCTAAAGTGACTGCACTATTGTATGTTTCCACTAGCAGTGTATGAGGGTTCCAGTTTCTCCATATCCTTGCCAACACTTGTTATTGTTTCTCATTTTGATTATAGCCTTCCTAGTTGATGTGAAGTGGTATCTCACTGTGATTTTGATTTGCATTTTCCAGTGATGATTTATGTTGTATAACTTTTCATGTACTTATTGACCAATGTCTATTCAGATCCTTTGCCAGTTCTTAAATTGTGTTACATGTCTTTTAATTGAGTGTAAGAGTTCTTCATTTCATATATCGTAGATACAAGTCTCTTTTCATATACATGATTTGCAAAAATATTCTCTCATCTTGTGGGTTGTCTTTCACTTTCTTGATGACATGTTTTAAAGCACAGAAATTTTTAATTTTAATGATGTCCAGTTTATCAATTTTGTTGTTGTTGCTTGTACCTTCAGTGTCATAGCTAAGAAACTATTGCCTAATCCAAGGGCCTGAAGATTTATGCCTTCAGGTTTGATTTCTTCTGAGAGGTTTATAGTTTTCACTCTTATATTAATATTTATCCCTCTGATCCATTTTGAGTTCATATTTTGTTATGGCGTGAGTTAGGGGTCCAGCAGAATTCTCCTCTGATAAATAAAGACAATGTGCTTTCCACTGAAGTTTTTGTCTAATTCATGTACTGGCTAGACTTAAATTTTCTGGAAAGATTTCAGTTATGGAACAGGAACAAAGATTATGATAGCTTTTTAAACACCACCAAGTTCAATTTCCTTGGCTGCTCTTATATTCATCCCCCTTAGCTAAGATTTCCAGTTTAAAGAAGAGCCTGAGAAGAAAGGTGCAGTAGTGCACATCTATAGTCCCAGCTACTTGGGAGGCTGAGGTGGGAGGATTGCTTGAAACCCAGAGTTTGAGTCTGGCCAGGACAATATAGAGAGACCCCTGTCTCTGAAAAAAATTTAAAAATTTTTTAAATGTCAAATTTTTTTTAAAAAGGAAGGAAAGAAAGTACTCCAAAATCCTTTCTCTACAAAAAAAAAAAAAAAAAAAAAGCATGAGAGATGCCAGACTCAAACTTCTCCAGCTTCTCACCCTGGGCTTCACAACCTTCCCACTCAAATTGCACATGGCCTTTTTCTTGAGCACCAGCCTAGGAAGCTGTATTATTTTGAGTTATTTTGTTAGTCATTGCCCTAGGGAGTACAATTAATGTCTTTAACAATCTTCTTTGGAATAATATCACCTTAATTTCAATAGTGTACAAAACCTTTGCTCCTGTATAGCTGCATTTCCTTCCCATTCAGTGTGCTATTATTATCATTTGAATTACATCTTTACATATTGTGTCCATCAAAAAGTTCTATAATTATCACTTTGTTATTTGTCTTTTAAATCAGAAAGGAGAAAAAAGAATTACAGATAAAAATACATTTATGCTGTTTCTTATATTTACCTATATAATTATCTTTACCAGAGTCTTCATTTTTTTTTTTTTTTTTTTTTTGAGACAGAGTCTCACTCTGTTGCCCGGGCTAGAGTGAGTGCCATGGCGTCAGCCTAGCTCACAGCAACCTCAGACTC
>CAUYSK010019282.1:0-49770 GCA_963575035.1 Avahi laniger | reverse complement strand
TAAGGCATGAAACTATAAAAATTCTAGAAGAAAATGTTGGAAAAACTCTTACAGACATTGGCCTAGGCAAAGAATTTATGAAGAAGACCCCAAAGGCAATCACAGCAACAACAAAAATAAATAAATGGGACCTGATGAAATGAAAAAGCTTCTGCGCAGCCAAGGAAGCTATCGCGAGAGCAAATAGACAGCCTACAGAATGGGAGAAAATATTTGCATGTTATACATCCGATAAAGGACTAATAACTAGAATCTATATAGCACTCAGGAAAATCAGCAAGGAAAAATCAAACAAGCCTCTCAAAAAGTGGGCAAAGGACATGAACAGAAACTTTTCAAAAAAAGATAAACTAATGACCAACAAATATATGAAAAAATGTTCAACATCTCTAATTATCAGGGAAATGCAAATCAAAACCACAATGAGATATCACTTAACTCCAGTGAGAAGCTTAGATTATTGATTTGAGATCTTTCTTGTATAAGCATTTAATGTTATTATAGGGACAGGAAGAGGGTGATCTCTTTCCTCCACCTTCATAAAAGATCATGGTTGACACTTCTGTAGTAAAAAGTTAACAAGGGAAAAGCATAACAAATTAATTACATGCACACATGTACATGGGAGTCATACAAAATATGAACTCAAAGAGGAGCTAGATGGTTGAGGCTTAAATGCCCTCTTCACAGGGGAGAGGAAAATGGGGGAATAGATAGGTCCAATGCTCAGACAATGGTTACTAAATGATTCTCTTTCGGAAGATGAGGGGCAAAACTGCACAGGAACAAAGGTTGTCTTACTATGCAGATAAAGTCCCCCAGGTAATCTCTTAGAGCTGCCCTCAGAAGAACAGATGAAAAGTCTGTCTGGGCATGGTGATGATGCCCAGTCTCGTCTCTTCTCTGGTAGTTGATCTTTCCTGGTTATTTGATGAGATTCCTAGGGATGGGGTCTTAGGACAATTGCATTTCTTTTGGGAAGAATCTTTCTTAGTTGGATAAAGAAATTCCAGAGGGAGTCCCTCCAAATGTTTTGTGAAAGAGGATTGGAGAGACATGGAGACTGTGAGAGATGGGGAGGTTAGAGAGAGATCTTGACTCTGAGGCTTGTTTCTGAGGCCTTTAATTCTCAAATCATTCTGCATGCCTAAGTGCCATATTTTGGGGAATTGTTTTCTGAGCCCCAACAGTATAAATTTCCATCTTAGCACTGCATGAGTTTCAGCCCACAAATTTTGATACGTTGTACTTTCATTTTCATTCAAAATATTTTCTAATTTCTCTTGAATCTTCTTTTTGGCCCATGGATTACTTGGAAATATGTGGTTTACTTTCTTAGTGTTTGGAGATTTTCTTGTTATCTTCCTGTTATTGATTTCTAGCATAATTCCATTGTAATCAGAGAATATATTCTGCAATTTAAATTTCATATATATATGTATATATATATAATTTTTTTTAGGGATGAGTTCTTGCTATGTTGCCCAGGCTATACTTGAAATCCTGAGCTCAAGTGATTCTCCCCCCTCAGCCTATTGAGTAGCTGGAACTATAGACACATGCCACTGTACCTGGTTGTCAATTCTTTTAAATTTGTTGAGGCTTGTTTTATAACTACTATGGTTTGAATTTTTGTTCCCTCCAAAATTCATGTTGAAATTTTTTTGAGACAGAGTCAGAATTATAATAATTAAAAAATTCATCAAAATTGTAGGATTCAAAAGCAACACTCAAAAATCAGTTATGTTTCCCTGCACTAACAATGAACAATCCAAACAGGAAATTCAGAAAACAAGTCCATTTACAATAGCATCAAAAAGAAGAAAATATTTGTACTCTGGAATAGATTTAACCAAGGAAAGATTTATACACTGAAAACTAAAAAAAAAATGCTGAGAGAATTTAAAGAAAATACAAATAAATGAAAAGACATATTGTGTTCATGGATTAGACGTCTTTTTTTTTTTTTGAGACAGGATTTCACTCTGTCACTCTGGGTAGAGTACAGTGGCGTCATCATAGCTCACTGAAGGCTCCAACTCCTAGACTCGAGCGATCCTGCTGCCTCAGCTTCCTGAGTAGCTGGGACTGCAGGCATGCGCCACCACACCCTGCTAATTTTTTCTATTTTTGGCAGAGATAGGGTCTTGCTTTTACTCAGGCTGATCTCAAACTCCCAAGCTCAAGTGATCCTCCTGCCTCGGCCACCCAAAGTGCTAGGATTACAGGCATGAGTGACTCTCCAGGCCTGAAATTTAATTGTCATTACAACAGTATTAAGAGGTAGGAGGACCTTTAAGAGGCGATTAGACCATGAGGGCTCTGCCATCCTGGTGGAATTAATGCCTTTATGAAAGGACAAGTTCAGCTACATCTTGTCCTCTCTCCTTGGTCTTCTGCTCTTCTGCTACATGAGGAACAGTGTTCCACTCCTCCAGAGGATGCAGAGTTCAAGGCACCATCGTGGAAGCAGAGACCAGGTCCTTACCAGACACCACATCTGCTGGTGCCTTGATCTTGAACTTCCCAGCTTCCGGAACTGGGTGAAATAAATTTCTGTTCTTTATAAATTACCCAGTCTCAGGTATTATGTTACAGCAGCATGAAACAGACTACTACAATGACTCAGGGTATGGTCTGTCTTGGTAAATGTCCCATGCACCCTTGAAAAGAATATGCATTTTGCTGCAGTAGATAGTGTCCTTTCAATGTCAATTAGATCTTACTTGGTTGATGATGTTGAATTTGCCTATAATCTTTTCTGACTTTGTCTCAGGCATCTACATTTTAAAGTAGATTTGGGAAAATGAAGTGCAGCCGTCACTTAATACCTGCTGCTCCGGGGACTGAGTAGGGGATGGTGAAAATCTGATTTGGGTCCCTAACTCCAAGTGTCTCCCATACACATGCATGAGGGTTTTCACTAACCTCAAGCTCCATGTTCTCTGGGAGGAGGCAACTGGATTAAACACATTTAGCTAATTAAGTCTTTTCCACCTACAGAGCAGGATGTTGAGACAGGTTGGCCTGCAAGAGAGTTTTGATGGGGATGAGGCATAAGCAGGGGAAGCATTATAATTGTTTCTATTACAACTTTGCCTAGGCCCAGCGCCTGGCTCAGTGGGCCTATGGGAGCCTGGCATGAAGGCTCTCAGAATGCTGGACGTTCCTATAGGGCACATGGGGATGAAGGAAACCTTGAAGTTCCTTGATTAAGGTGGCCCACACCTTTGCCCCAGGTTGGTCCTGCCCAGCCCCATGCCCATGTTCATCTGGGTACAGTTCCTAGGGGGCAGGCAGCTTCAAAGATAACTGATCTGCAGGATGGCATCTTCCTTCCTTTCTTCCCTGGGGCAGTGCCAGTAAGGACCACCATTTCTTACTAATGTTCGTTTGCTCCAGTTCCAAGGAGCACACTGTCCTCTCCTCCCGCCTGCGCCTGTGCCTGGGCCCTATATGCTCCCCAACCCACACCTCCAGCTGCAGTTTTCCCTCAGAGCAGCAGCAGTGGTGGGGGTGAAGGCACAAGGAATTGGGTGGGGGATGCACAGAGAAACCCAGGTTCTCTTAGCCAGATCTCATTCTTCTCTCCTGACCCCACCTCCCAAATTATGGCTGGAGCAACGTAGGGACTTCTAAGGGGTCCCAGTGGGAGTGGGGAAGAAAAGAAAGTAGTCAAAGGCAGTGGTTCTTAACCATCAATGGGTCATAGAGCCCTTTGAGAATTTCATAAAACAGTTTTGGATCTTCTTCTCAGAAAAAAAAAATGCCCTTCAGATGGGCCCACAGTTAAGCCTTCAGTTTTAGGAGTGTTTATAACTCCTGAGATGCAATTCTTGGGCCCAACTCTAAGAACCTTTGAATCAGAGGAAGTGGCAACCTATCTGTCCTTCTTCCCCTTCAAATGACAGGAAGCCTCCTTTCTCTCTAATCTCCAAAGCATCCCCTCTGTCTTCTTGAGTGGTCAGATTATTTCTTATTGTTATACCCAAAGGCAAATGACAGTAGCCAGACATTAAGGCCATAGCACTAGATATTTACCTGGCCCTTGATCACCAAAGAATGATTCTTTCTCTTAGTTTCATGTCCTTCAGCCCACATTTTATCTCACTGATTTGTGCTTCCAGTCCTTAGCCATATGGGCTGTTTTGGGGATTGATTTTCTGGGTATCATTATGCCTAGAGACAGAGTGTGCTGACTCGAGTATCTTGTGTGGCTGCAAATTTATGCAAAGTAAGATATAGAGGTAAGTAGTAAGGGTGAAAGTGTGCTGCACACTTGAACTTGGTTGTACCAGCAAGGGAAGTTAGAACACTTACAAGTGTATTGGGCTTGGGTGCTGAGGGGAGAAAAAGAGGGCATGGTGGGCAGTCTGAATACCTGTTAAAGTAACTTATATTTACCCCACGGGGGAAATGTAGTAGACCCCAAGATCAAAACGGATCATGTTATGATGTCACTTACTTTACACCCTTTAACTGATAAATCTCCAGCTCTCTCAACCAAGAAAATCTTTTGATTGTTTTATCAGGCAAGGGAAACAAAAAATCTAACTCGGCCCTCCTGCTCCATCTCATCTGTCAGCCTGGTAAGCATTTTCTCAGGGAGATCCCAAGGACTGTGGCTACGTGAGATCAAGGATCTGACTTGCATTTATCTCTTCCCATTGCCATGTCCAGATCATTCAGCAACTGTTGTCCCAGGCATGAGACTGCTGCTCAGGCCCAGACTTCCAAATAGTTGGACACAAGTGGTTCCAGCTCCGGGGGCTGGGAGGTACTTCTGAACGTGACTGAAGAGTCCATCTTCCTGCAGATTCTTTGGATATTACATCAGATTCCTGCCCATGTATTTCTACCACCTACAGACTTCTGTGCTGTAGTGTCTCTGAAGGATAAACAGAGGCTGTGGTCAAGTTGGGGGGAATCAGTTGGATACTCTGATGCCCTGGAATGTTTGAGACATATTCCTTTCACCTTGGGGTACTGGACTAAGATCCTGGAGCCGTGTGAGGCACAATGGGATCCATTTTATATAGTAAATAAAACCATTTCAGGACAAGAGCTGAAAACATACCACCCTATATCTCACTCAGCTATGTGCTTTTTCTTTTTAAAAATTATTTTCATTTACTTTTTAAATTGTTGTGGTATTTCCATGGCTCAAAACTCAAAAAGTACAAAAATGCATTCAGGGAATATCTTCCCTCCCATGTCTGTCCCCACCCAGCTTCCCTCACCAGAAGCAAGCACTATTAACCAGTTTTTTCTATATCCTTCCATGATACTCTGTTTTATTACCTCCTCTCAAAGTTTGGATTGGGATTTTTTTTTGCAGCATTTCTAGTTTGTTCCTGCTAACGCAGAAGTTCTTGCACTTCACTTGTAATCAGAGATCACAGAACAGGTCTTCCCTTTACAAAGCACTGCTCTGCAAGGTTTGCCATCTCTTGGGCTGCATTTGAAACATTTTGATTCTATCCCACAAGAACTAATGCTTTGCATCCTGCTCTAGGCCCTGTCACGGACTCCAAGCTGAATAAAGCCTTTGTCACTTCCCTGAGAAAACCTCTTTGTTAGTTAGAGAGGAAGACTACCCATCTGAAACAAATGACTAGAGCAGATGGAGTGCGTTGAGGATTCATGGGACTACTTTACAGAAAATTTTCAATGCCAAGAGAAGTTTGACCTCAATACTATTGGTCTTCAGTAACCTGGTGGTTAAATGTCTTTGAAGTCACAGTAGATCTTGGCTGCGATGTCAACTCTCGTTCTTGATCAATTCTCTTAACCTCTCTGAACCTCAGTCTCTTCTTCTGTAATATAAGAGTATCATTTCATACCATGCATTGGATGAGATGATGAAGATACAGCACCTGGCATACTATGGGTGCTCAATAAGTGAGCCGAATGTACTTTTTGTAGGAGAAATTACATGAAACTTAGGGCCACAAGGATATCATGCACGCATGCGCATTTGTGGTGTGTGTGTGTGTGATAGGAGGAGGGGTATTGACAGGTCCATGAGTTCTAAGGAACATGAGCAGGGAGGGGTCAAGGAGAGGGAGATGGAGGCTTTGTCGACACGTGTTAGCTGATGCTGAATCACGGGGTTGAGCTTCCCAGCTGACTGCTAAGGCAGGAAATGGGGTGGAGGATCTTTGCCAGTTTATGAACATGATTATGACATATGAAAAGTAATGTCTGACAGGATTCATCTGCTCTTATGTAAAGAGGCAGAACTAGAGGCAAGGAGTCCAATAAGGACTGTCATCAAGGTGACAGATTCTGAGAACTGCCTTATTGGGTATAAAGGAAAGGATGAGTTAAAGGTGACCATAGAGTTTGCAGCCAGGGGAACTGGAGCTATGATATTGCCTTTAAGAGAAAGAACAAGAGGGGAGCCCAGTTTGGAGGGGAGAGAAAGGGAGGCATGTACCAGCTGTGTCCTTGGGATAGCAAGACACCTAAATGAAGCAAAACACTCCACTGGAGTAGGTGGCTTGAGACTGATTCCTGTAAATAAAAGGAAAGATTGCATACCCTTAGGGGATTCTGAGATTGGGTAAATCACACTGGGCCAGCTCCCCAATGTTCTCATCCTCCAGCATTTTCTTTGTTTTTTTCTTTTGAAATCCTCTATGGGAGACTCCAGCATTTTTAACAGAAGAAATCTGCTTTAAAGGAGAGAGGGTGAAGCAGAGCGTGACTTTAAATGTTTACTTGAGATTAGGGACTGTCTAGATTGCCATGGTAACCAGGAGGAACGTGATGCTTTTACCATCAAGTGTATCTTCAGGTTATGTTCCTTTACGCTGCCTGGTAACAGAGGGTCTGAGTAGCTCTGTTTGCCTGATAGTCTGAATTGGGTGAGGGATATATCTGCAGCTGCACCCGGATGGGATATGGGAATAGATTTGCAAGGCCTCAGCTACATGACACTGCCTGGTAATCACTAGCCCTGAGGGCCGCACCATGACTCCACCATCCTAGCTCTGCCTGAGGACTGAAGCCTGGATTGAGGAAGAGAGTGATGAGCTTTGTGATACAAACTTCTCAGGTCCTCATTATTCTGGGTACATTCCTAACTCCCCTGTCCTGATGGCAGCTTCTCTTGTGCTCGTTGCCTAGAAGATGATGTGGACAAAAGTGCTCAGAAGATAACACAGAGGGCTCATTACTGGAACATGACACAGAGATCAAAGAGACCACGTGTTTTCCAGAATAGGTAAATTCATAGAGATGGAAAGCAGATTAGTTGTTGCCAGGGGTTTGGGGAGGAGGGAATGGAGAGTGACTGCTAATGGTACAGGGCTTCCTTTTGGAGCAATAAAAACATTCTGAAATTGGACAGTGGTGATGTATGAACAACTCTGTGAATACACTAAAAACCCACTGAATTATCTACTTTAAAGGAGTGAACTTAATGATATGTGAATTATATCTCAATAAAACTGTTATCTTAAAAATGATCAGGGAGATTTCTGCATTCATGTCTCATACAAAGCCCATAAATATGTATACACACTGAAGGGTAGCTGCGTTTTCACTGTCAAATATATTTAGCAATAGCTTTTTTCTAAATCCTTTTTCTAAAACTAAGAAACCCTGAGGATGGAGTAAAAGTGGGTGAGTAGAAGACTATTTTCTCTAATGATGAAGCTACAGGGTGAGAAAAAAAGGCTTAAAGTAATCCTACCAAAACAAAACCAAAAGCCCAACAAATAGCATGAAAGTGTTGGTGTACACATTTCAGATAACCTAAGATGTCATTGGCCTTGGCAGTACTGCTGAGGAACTTTGACGTAAAAATGAACTGTGCTCCCCTTATTTCCCTGGGATTCATGAGTAGATCTGTCCTCAACATCTGGAAGACATTGAATTCACCTCCCCATTTTGAATGAGCTATCAAGGGTGTCCTCAGTGCACAGTCCAACACACATCTTCATCCACACTGCGGTGAATATGTCCTCTCAGAGCTATATGCAATTGAGTTCAATAAATATTTATCGAGTACTACCAGGCACAAGGCATCATGGAAGAACAAAACAGCTCTTCAGGCTGTCTTCTCCCCTGGCTGTGTAATTACTCTCCTGAGCAGTGTTTATTGGGTGCCAAAATCCTCCAGTGAAAAGGGAAAGGTGTGATGAGCACATGCCAAAATCGGGCTTCATTCCTGTCCCAGCTTAGCTGTGCTGCGGGGGTCAGGCTGGGAGTCTCGAAACACCTCTGTGGGATAGTCATAGTGAGATGATAGTTCATAGTTGTGCTTGGCCACTCTCATGACTTGGTTTTAATTTATACCCAGGAGATGGGCCTGGCCAATCTTTTCAACACTGCTGTTAACTCTGGGGGCTGTCTGCCTCATGAACCTAGAGAACTCATGCGGTGCTGTATTTGCAAAGCCTCCAGGCCTTAGACAGGGCTGCCACAAACTCAATGTATGACCTCGGCTAAATCAGTCCCCTCCCCTTTCTGGTGCATTCTCCTTTGTAAAATGAGGGAGAGGAGTGGTGTGACTAATTGTTATGGAAGGCTCTTTCCAGTTTGGTCATCTTATAGTTTATGGAACCATAGCTAATGAGGTGTATCAACTTAGAAGAGCAGGGCCAGGAGGAGGTTAATGCTGAGATCAGGATCGAGAATCAGTGGGATACTTCCAAAGGCCAAGAAAAAAGGGGCAGGAAGCAAGAAGGTGTCGCCAGTTCAGTTTTAAGTTTATGTAGCCTCATTTCCACAGAAAAATAAGCCAGCGATTTGAGTGTATTTATGCTTGCCTTGGATTAAGAAGCAAGCCAGGGGAGATGACGGTTGTTTTAGTGTCTGGTTAGGAACATTTCTTAAGTTCATAATGGTTAAAGTAACCCCAGTGAGGTTGACCTTAGAAGTTGTGTGTGTTTAGTAGCACCCGGCCCCAACCCCGCCCTAACCCCATCAAATACCTCTTTTCCCAGCTTGCTATTGCAAAACCAAACCAAATCAAACGAAACAAACCCATGCCCAACCAACAAATCTCAATAATCATGTTAACATTGATGAGGGGAGGCTTCCTGTGGGCCAGGCTCTGTGCTAACAAATGTTTATTGCTATTTCCCTCCAATATCCCATTTAATCTCCTGAAGAGGAGGAAGTTGAGGCACCTGGTCTGTGCACATTTGTGGAAACTAGTGGGCGGGGAGAGATACCAGAAAGTAGAGTCATGGGACAGTATATTCCCTAAAATCTGGAACAGTTCTGTTAACAAAAATCATGTCAATTATCCAGGATAAAGTCACTGAAAGGATTTTCAGGGGCTAAGGGAGGGCACAGATTGCTCACTAGTGGTAAGTTTCAATTTTCCATTAACTGAGGACAAATTTTCAATTTTTGTACTGTACCCTAACAAAGAGAGCCATGACTTGTCTCTCACTATTTACGTAGGAGATAGAGAATGCCTTTAACAGTTTTATCATGCTTCCTACAATTACCATCTTTCTCCTCTCTGGAAAGCAGAGGGGTGGCATGTGACCTTCTGTTTCTGTGCCTCCTCAATGCCACGATTTGCCTTCAATGTGAAGAAATGGACACCTTCTCTGGGGAAAGAGGATACATATCTCCAAAAATGGAAGGAAGAAGCCAAGTGAGCACAGCCCGGCCTCCCTCCTCTGCTGTCCTAGTCCTAGCCCCAAACATGGTCACAGCAGACTGCCCAATCTTCAAACATACCATGTTTTTTCAACTCCTGCCTCTGGAAAGGCTGTTCTCGAAGCCTCTCATGCCCTTTCTGTTCTCCACCAGACAAATACAAATTCAGCCAAGATCCATCTTGTGAACCCTAGTGCCCACTTACCTGCTCCCAGAAGGGTGGATTTCTTTTCCTTTCTGCCTGTCATGATGTGGTCAGCGTATGCGTGGTAGATCTCCAGCTAGGCTAATCTCTTCGACCGTGTCCCCTCCCCAGCACAAATATACACCGCATGTACACATCTCACAGAGTACAATAGAGTATTGTGGTTAAGGGGTGAACTCAGGATTCAGACAACCTGGGTTTGAGTCCCAGTTTTGTCACTAAAAGAATGACCTTGAGAAAGTACCTGAACCACTGTGTGACTGAGTCATCTCATCTGTAAAATAGGGATAATAACAGTAATAATACTCTTTTCAAAGAGTCATTTTAAGATTTAAATGAGAGGATATATGCAAAGCACAGTGCCTGACATGCAGTACTTGCTCAATCAGTGGTACCTAGTATCATTATTGCACAGGGCCTGGCACATAGAGGATACTAAATACAAATTTGAGTGGGTATCTGAACACAGTAAGGCATTAGAGACTTAAATTAAGAAGAGGTTGGGAACAGCTGGGCTACTCAAGGCAACTGCTTCCTATGACCTCATTATTCTCTCTCATAGCACCCTATTCTTTTCCTTCAGCACATGTGTCACAACGTGTAATTATTACATATATTTGTTTACATATTTGATGCCAAAGTTTCCCAATAAACTAAGTTCCATGAGGCCAGGGCCCATGTTTGTTTTAGCCACCACTGTATCTCCTGTACCTTGGAACAGTGTGACGAAGATAGTAGGTGCTCAAGAAATAGTCATGGTTGTTTCTTGTGGATGAACAACAACAAAAGAAAAAAAAAAGAAAAGAAAAGAAAAAAACTTAAAAATAGAGAGAAAGAAATAGTCATGGAATTAATGAATAAATAAAAAGAATAATTCAGGGGTATGGAGGATTTAGGTGGGCCTGAAAGATGGGTAAGAGTTGAGTAGGTAGGCAAGAAAGCTTCTAAATGGAGGGAAATCCTGAGAAACCTGAGCACTTGGTGGTGGGGGATGGAGGGCACAGGGGACAGAATGTAGAGTCATTTGTCTAGAAGAGCAAGAGACTGTATCTGTAGCTCAGTTTATATAGGGGACTGGTGAGATAGAAGACTGGCAGGGGAGGTAGTCAATGTCCTTGAATGCCAGACCATTAGAGATTTATTCTGTTGGCTAAAGCTTTGGCCTCTATTAACATGCATATATTCCAGGAAAAAGTATATATTATCAGTCAAGTACAATTGAGTATAAATTAATTTACTTGCTCTTTGCCTTAGAGAAACTTTTGCTAGAGGGGATGGTGATGATACCAGGAGGCCACTGGACAGAAAAAACAGTGCCCCTGAGATAATCAACAGCATATAAAGGGGAAAGTGAAGACAAACATTACCCACCTCCAGTGTTCCGTTTGTCCAGAACCTGAACTTCAAACTATTTATAGTTCGTTTCATTGCAAAACAACTCTTCTTTATAAAAGGTGCAAACAGGGAGTAAGGATTGCATGTGTGATAAGGGGAGTTTTTGATCACTGATTAACTCTCTTGTTATAGATATGTTCAGCTTTTCTATTTCTTCTTAAGGCAGTTTTGGTAATATGTGTGTTTCTAGAAATTTATTCATTTCATCTAGATTATCTAATTTATTATATTTTTCTGTGTTAGTAAAAATTCTTTGTAACATCGTATTTGAAGGTGACATAATATTCTATTATATGGCTGTCCTATAATTTATTTAACCATTCTCCTAATGGCTCTCCTCCGGTTATTCACAAGACTGAAATGAATAATATCTTTGTAGTCAAATTTCCATCAGTATTACTAGTATTTCCTTAAGAAAAATTCCTAGATGTGAAATTTCTGGAACAAAAGGCTTAAACTTTTCTCAAGGCTCTTGATACATCTTGCCAAATTGCCATCCAGGAAGGCCAGAACAATCTGTCCTCCTCACCAGTATGAAAGTGCTTTATAATGTTAGGGGTCACGATTTTAAAAACATCTTTGCTGTCAGGCACAGAAAGACAAATACATGTTCTCACTTATAGGTGGAATCCAAAACAAACTCATAGAAGCAGAGAGTGGAATGGCGGTTACCAGAGGCTGGGGGTAGACGGGGGTTTGGGAACGCGGAGATGTTGGTCAAAATGTACAAAGTTGCAGTTAGGAGAATTAAATGATAATTTATTTCAGTGTATTATGTGATTATTTTTTCCCAGATCACAAATCATCCTAGCATGATTTATTGAATAATCCTTCTCTTTCCCATTGAATTGTGATCTTTCCTTTGTCTTATAAATTCATATATATGTACATACACATACTTTTGTGTTGTTTTGTTTTAGGCTGTTCTGCTCCATTGATCTGTCTCTTCTTGCACCACTATCACACTGTTTTAAATGTTGCAGTTTTATAATATATTTCAATAGCATTACTCCCTGTCTCAAACTTTTCTTAGCTATTTAAGTTTGTTCACTTTTCCAGACAAATACTACAATCATTTTGTTAGGGAGGTTGGTTCCTTCCCAGAACCCACCGAAGGTACACATTTTGGGGGCTGCCTAACTCATCTACTTTGATCATGAAACAACATCTGCATAATGAGCAATGCAAGAGCCCAAATGAACTAGGCTCAATTGTGCCTTTGACTTTTGTACCTTCTTTAGCTCCTAAAGTGAGGGAACTAAAGAGGGGAAATATTTTGGCCACTTTCGTCTGAAGAGCTGAAATGAAAAGGGATAGTTTACCACACTAACCACTTTTAATGTCTATTTTTCCATCTCTCCAAAGTGAAACTACTCCCTAAAGTGACAAACATTATTATTCTTATTTCATTTATTTATCTATCTTTGTTTTATTATTAATGTCATGGAATTACATTTATAAACGCTCTTGGTTTTGTCTCTGCGGAACATGAACTTGTTATTTAGCCTCTCTAAGCCTTAGTTCCCTCGTATGGAAAATGGCAATAACGCTCTCATTGTGCAAAATACCTGGCTCCAAGTCTACCTCACAGTTGGCAATCAGTAAATGACAGTGTTACCATAGTTACGAGAGATAGTAGAGCATATTGGTTAAGAGAACAGGCTCTGAGGCCGGCTTCTTTGATTCAAATTTTATCTTCATCACTACATGATTTTCTGATCTTGGACAAGCTAATCAACCTGAACATGTCTTGGTTTCTTCTTCTGTAAAATGTGGGTAATGAAAACACCTGCTTTACTGGTTGTAGAAATGAGTTCATGCTATAAAACACATAGAACAATTTCTGGTACATATTAGGCACTCAGTTAACGTTAGCTATTCCTGTTGACAGTGTCCTTAGTGGTGGCCTTACGGGTGGTCTCGACCCTTGTTATTTGGACAGTGTCACAATCAAGAATGCATTACTGCGTAGCACCATCTAGTGCTTATTCTGGAAAATTCCAAACGCCTTTCCCTTAAACAACAATAATTTGGTTAGGACAATTTTTTTAACTCCATTTTTAGGAATATAAAAGGTTTTTTTGGAAAATATCATGATTTCAATTTTTTTCCAGTCCATCTAGACCTGTATTTATAACTGTCAGCGTTCTTGGTTGCAAACAACGGAAACTGACTCTGGCTGATTTGACTAAATTATTGGGCATTTCACAGAATCAACAGGAAGGCAGACGAACCAGGCTAGGGAAATGGGCAGGAAGCAGGGGAGGACCTGAGCCAAGATTATGCCACAAGAGCAGTTTGATTAGTATGTCACTACTACCAACTGCCACCTCCACTGCCTATAGCTACCACGACAAAACGCTGCTGCCTCTGGACTCTGCTGATCCAAAACTGGCTTTTGGGGTCTCTGCTAGATGCAGTTTCTATGAATGCATTCACCACTGCCACTTTTTGTATAAACCTCTCAAGATTCAAAGTCTTTGATGAGAGCCTGGGGCCCCTGTGGGTGCCCTAACCTCCCAGGGCTTGTGAAGAGGTAATGTGTGCTTCCCTTGCTTTCCATAGTAGGAAGCCACAGCCTTGTCTTCCAGACTCACAATGGGGAATCACCTCAAAAATGAGGGTTTGGACATTCCCCACAGGTAAGGTTGCCGGATAAAATACAGAACACAGTTAAATGTGAATTGCAGAAGAACAATGAATGCTTTTTAAATCTAAGTCTGCCAATATTTCACGGAACATACAGCAAAACTTGTAAAGACAAAAATGCCCAATTTAAGTGAGGAGGGAACAGTAAGAAAAATATTCTCGTATATTACTGATTGGTATATCCATTAATTACTCAAGTGCATTAAAAATATTTACAACCTCTGACCCTGAAATTTTATCTTTAGAAATCATCATAGCCTTCGACCCAGGAGTTGAATTTTAAGAAGTTTATATCAATGATCAGAAATAGGCAAATTAACTTGTATACAGAGTTTTCATTGCAGAGTTATATTGATCATAAAGAAAAATTAGAAATAAATGTGAATATACAAAATAGGAGAATGGCCAAATAAATTATGATAAATACATATGATGATATCTTAAGTAGTCATTAAAATTATGTTCATGAAGTATTTTAGATATGTGGAAAACTCTGACAAAAAATGTTTAGAGATAAAAGCAGGGCAGATAATTACATTTACAACTCAATAGCTGTATAATCTTAAGCTACTTAACCTCTCTCTACCTCAGTTTACTCCTCTTTAAAACAGTATAATGATAGTAATAATGAATGGAACTTGGAATAGTGCCTTGCATATACAAAGTGTCATGTATTAGCTGGTGTGTGTGTTTGAGGAGGGGGCAAGGAAGAGAGAAAAATGGCAGCCAAGAGATGTTGGCAATAATGGCAGCCACGCAACTCAGTGTTCCTGTGTCTCAGTCACTAGTTTCATGGCTGTTGGGGGTCAGTTTACGGTGGCAGTGCTAGTGGCTCAGCTTCCCTGGATTGAAGCTATGGTGTTATATTCTTGGAGTCAATAGTCCTAGTGGAGGCTTCCTGATTGCTCACTTTCCTGAGTGGGGGTAAAGATCACAGCACCCACGGTGGGCCTATTTAGTGACAGGGAGTCCTAGGAATCATTCCTGCAGCCTGTTCCTCCAGCCCTTCCACCAATTTTCAATTTTTTTAATCTCTTAATTCCCTGAGTTATGTACCTTTCTCCTCAAAATAACTAAACAGTTTCTGCCTCTTACCACTGAACACTGACTAATACAAGGATGAGATGAAAAGCTCTGTTCAGGACATGTAAAGATTCTGATGCCTATTAACATCAAATATGTCTAACTGCATACAGGATCTGGAGTCCAGGGCTAGGCCAGGGTAAAAAGTTGAAATATGTGAGTCATGAGTATATGAATAACATTTTAAGCCATAGGATTGAATGAAATCTCTTATGGAGAGAATGAGAACAGATGCTGGTCCAGGACATATCTGGGGCACTTTCAACATTAAAATGTCTGGTAAAGAAGGTGGAAATGGTATAGACAGCCGACAAAGAGTAGCCAGTGAGAAAGAAGAAAAACCATCAGAGGCTGTATTCCAGAAACCAAGTAAGGACAGTATTTCAAGGTGCAGTGATCAACTCTGGCAAATGTTAAGAGACGGAGTAAGAAGACAAGGTTACAAAAATGTCCATGGAATTGGCACATAGACAAGAATGGTATTGAAGGCATCATGGGGGCAAACACCCAGTGGAGTGGGTGGAGGAGAAAATGGGAGACAAGGATGTGCAGACAACGCCTA
Organism: Avahi laniger; assembly: GCA_963575035.1. NCBI lineage: Eukaryota > Metazoa > Chordata > Mammalia > Primates > Indriidae > Avahi > Avahi laniger. Next base: position 34,252 of record CAUYSK010019282.1, on the reverse strand, counting down.
TAGACAACCCTTTGTAGAACTCTGAGTACATACACAGGGAGCAGAAAAATGGGGCAGTAGCTAGAAGGAAGATCTGGGGTTGGGGAAAGAGTTTTAAAAGAGAGGAAACACTACAGCATGTTTATCTGCACGTGAATATGATCAAATAGCGAAGATGATATTAACATGCAGGAGAGAGAAAGAGAAAGGATAACGGTGGGAGCCAAGGTCTTGAGAATACGTGAGGCAGATGGATGCAGAGTTCAAGGAGAAGGCCCTTGAGAGGAGGAAGGATGCTCCCTGCACAGTACCAAGAAGGAAAACAGAGAATACTGGTGCAGATGGGAGTTGGTGGGTTTGGTGGCAGGCAAGATAATACAGTTTTCATCTAATTACTTTTGTTTTCTTAATGAAATAAAATGCAAGGTCATCAGCTGAGAATGAGAATAGTGAGGGGATATTGGAGATTTGAAGAGAAGGGAAATGGTGTGATAGAGTCCTCCCAGAGAGTGAGAGAGAGAATCAACTGTGGTCTTGTAGTATAATTATAGGATGGCATAACCCGTTTGTGAATTTTGGTCATAAATTTTCAAATGAGTCCCTCCCCATTCCTTATGCCCAGGTAGCTGCTGATCTGCTTTCTGTCTATATATTAGATTGCATTTTCTGGAAACTTATATAAATGGAATCATATCATATGTATACATTTTTGTCCCTAAGTATTTCATATTTTGATGCTATTGTAGGTGGTATCTTTCTTTGTTTTAATTTCTGATTGTTCATTGCTATTAATAGAAAAAAATTGATATTTATATGTCAATCTCGTATCATTCAACTTTACTAATTCACTCATTAGCTCTAGTAGCTTATTTGTAGAATCCATTGGATTTCCCACATAGATGATATCATCTGTTAATAAAATGGTTTTACTTCTTTTTTGCCAAAATTTTTTCCATGTGAGACCAGCCAGTAGATTAATGTGCTTTCTACTGCAGTGTTCAGTTGTTTATGTGCAGTTAGGGAAAGGGGGGACAGTTGGGTTGAACCAGGATTGGGCTTTTGAAAAGGTCTAGTGTGTGACCAAGAGAGGGTGGCAGATGTGAGGCAGAGGAAAAGGTGGCTGGAGGTGAAGAAAATCGAGGAAGTGGAGGGGTCAGAGGGTGGAATGGGTCATCCACTGGAATGTTAAAGTCACCAAGAGCAATGGACCGGCATCGGCTTGGGAGGGACGACTGAGTCTGGAGGGAAAGTCTCCCTCAGTCGAATTTACACACCCTCTGCTCTGGGCTTCTGGGGGGTTGAGGGGCAGTAGGGGCAAGGTGGGGACACTGCCTGCCAACTGCAATATGTGCCCAGGCTCGGGGGATCTAGCCCTGGCTGAGGCTGGCCCACACTCCACTCCTCCCACCCTCAGAAGCCTAAGGGAGGGAAGGGCACACCTTTAACCTGCATTTGGGTGAGGCAAAGACATAAAGTGTAACTAGAATGTTTGTACCCTCACAATACCTTGGAATAATAAAAAAAAAATCTATAATAAAAGCTTTAAAGCACCACCTGAAAAAAAAATATGAGGTTAAAACTATAGAGAAAGAAAAAAATGTGTCAATTGATGTCATTGGAAATAACCTAGGCAACAACTCTTGAGCACTGATCATTATAAGGAAAGGCATTATCCCTCCTTTCCCATGTTCACTGTTTTTCAAGATAATCAAATATCTCTGGTTGCTGAGGAAAAAATTCTCCTTTGCTGAAGAATTCCAGCTAGAAATGTGAAAGGAATGATGCAATAGGAAATCTCTGCTGAGTGTGGTGGCTCACACCTGTAATCCTGTCACTTTGGGAGGTATGAAGTGGAGGATTGCTTGAGGACAGGAGTTTGAGACCAGTCTGAGCAACATAATGAGACCCTGTCTCTACAAAAAAATAGAAAAATTAGCTAGACAGGATGATGTGTGCCTATAGTCCCAACTGCTTGGGAGGCTGAGGCAAGAGGATCACTTGAGCCAGGAGTTTGAAGTTGCAGTGATCTGTGATGATGCTACTGTATCCTATCTAGCCCAGGCAACAGAGCAAGACCCTGTCTCAAAAAACAAAACAAACCAAAAACAATAACAACAAAAGGACATATTTGAAACTTGGACTGGGGGGGGGCAAGGGCAACACATGTAACCTAAACATCTGTACCCCCATATTATGCTGAAATAAAAAAAAAATAAAAAAAATAAAAAAAATAAAAAAATAAAAAAAAAAGAAGCCTCCACTCTCACACAATCCAGCTCCATGCTCTCCATAACCTAGACCTTTTGAAAACAAAGTCCTCTTTCCTTTTCTCCTGGTGCAAGTAAAGTCCAGATCTCCTTGTCACAAAGCCCTGGCTACCTTTTATGGCAAGAGTAAGGGAGAGAAAAATACATTTTGTGTAGTGCTGAACCTATAGCAGAGGAAAGAGGAAACAGTTAATTTCTCAATTAGGCTTTCCTGCCACACAGGAAAAAAAAAATGAAGGAAGGAATAATTCCCACATATTAACCCTGAATATTTCTGGTTGGTGGGATAGTGGGATCGCACCTGTAACATGCAAAAATATGAAATGAGTGTGTGTGGTGGGAGGCACTCACGAGCACAACGAAATAGGGGAAATTCATCTTCGACAACTTACTGCCTGCCATTTCTTTGATGGTTTCTCCTATTTTATTTAAGTCTCCTGTCCCATGGCTACTCATACCCCCATATTTTTGGGAGGCTACAGAGGATGCCTACTGTGTGCTCTATGGAGTGGAATGGAGCAGAATTCTCTCTACTTTCATCCCTATTCACTGGTTAGCTCTCTTTTAGGTGGCAGTGGATACGAAAGGGTTAATAAGATTCAAAAGAACCTATTATTGCTCTAGCAAACCACTGTGTTTCCTAGGCAACATAATGCCCGCATTTCTCCTGTTTCTTCCTGTTTCTAAAAGCCCCTATGGAGGGAATGGTGAAAATATTAGCCTTGGCCAACATTCAAGCCCTTACTCTTCCCCTCTCTCTCCCCATTCTACTCCTTTAGCAGTTGACCTTGCCTCCTACTTCATGGAAAACATTGAAGCTGTCAGGTTCAAATTCCCTCAACCTTGAGGTCCCCACATTTCTCTTCCTCTACTCTCAAGGGACAAGATATGACCCCCTCCACATGTTCTTTTGATTTCATCCTCTCCTGTCTCATTTCATGCCACAGGGTTGATTAATACCCCCTCCTTCCTGTATTTTCAGCGTCTAAGCATCTACTGGTTATGTCGCTGCAGCCAAAGTCTATTACAGCTTTCAGAAAAACAAAAATCAAACCAAGAAATCCAACTTCCTTCTATCTCCCACCCTCTTTGCCTTAGTCAAGCTTCTCAGACTTATCGTTTGAGAGGTAGGATCTCCTCAATCCTCACATTCCACTCACCCGCTAGGCCACTTGAACCAGGCTTCCACCCTTCTCATGTCACACTGAAAGGACTCTGGCTTGAGTAACTCAGAAATTCTTAACTGCCTAGTCCAAGTAACTCTGTAATTGCCATCTTTCTTGATCCACCTGCAGGACTCAGCACTGTGAACCTCTCTCTCCCGGAAACTCTCTCTCCTCCCTCTGCTTCTGGCAGGCCACACTCTTCTGTCATCTTCCTACCACCTGCAGTTTTTATTCTCAATCTCCTTGGTGGGTTCCTCTTCCTCTATTTATCCCTACAATGTTAATCTCCCCCCAGATTCTATCCTGGCACTCCTTTTCTCTCTGCAACCTGCCTATGGATGCCAGGCCAGTAATATGAATGAGTAATATGAGGATGGTGGGTGTGTGGCAATGTAGTACAGACTGGAATTCACACAGAAATGTGTTCTTGCTTTTTTTTTTTAAATAGTAACACTGTCCCCTTTCGTTTTCCATTTTTGATAGAGTCACGGGTACAAAAAACATTTGACTATCTCCTTAATTCTGCCATTAACAGAAACAGAGAAAATATGATAAAAGACAACTCATACTTGTCCTCTGCATTGGTGATACAGTCAGGACAAGTGGGGCTCCTTTAGTTGTACCCCCTAAAGGAGGCAGCAGCTAATCAGCTCTGGCCAATGGTTGTCACACGGGGAAATAATGCCAGATCTTCACATTTTTAAAAATATTTTATTATCTTTTTTCTCTTCTCACGCAGAAATTAACATATAACCAGATCTTCACATTTTTCAAGAGAAGTCAGAAATATGGGTTTTCTGTAAAAATCTGTTGGTTAAGTGTTTACATCTAATATTTCAAAAATTAATGTGAGGGTCAAATAAACATGTGTTCGAGCCAGCTCTAGTCACCAAGGCCAGCAATTTTCCAGCCTTGGCTTACCACATTGTGCAATGAGCCTTGGAGGGATGTCTACCCTGTATTCTCCCTGGTGATCAAACTCAACTCCAGAGATTTCAACTACCACCAACAGGCTGATACCTCCTGTCTCTACCTCTCCAATCCAGAACTCATGCTGAACCCCAAACCCAAATCTCCAACTGGACACATTACTGGATATCTCCACCAGGACGTTCCTTATGCCCGTGCTTTTTGAACATTAATGTGCGCGTGAATCACCTGGGGGTCTTGTTAAAAATGGAGACCGATTCAGTAGGCCTGAGATACTGCCCACGCGTGCATTCCTAAAAAGCTCCAGCTGAGCCAACACTACTGGTCCATGAACCACACTCTAAGACACAACCCCCATTTCAATACAAGGTTCTTTCTGCAAGTTTGCCCTTCCACCTGTATACCTCCTCTTGGTGACTGATATGCCATCCACCCACCCACCCAAGCAAAAGTTTGGGGCATAAATTGGATGTAGAAGAAATGGGAGAAGTAGAGGAGGAATCCTAAGCCCTGTCCCATCCAAGTCCTTAACTTATATCTATCCCTGCATTTATGTCCTCACCATCCCAACCTTGATATAAGCCCTCATTTTCTCCTGGGGTAAGGCTCCTCTCTGGTGTCCCCACTCCAGTCTCTACCTCTCCAATTGCAACCTCAATGCACCTACCAGCACAATACTTCTAAACAGCAAAATGATCTCTCATAAAACAAGGGCTCTGGGACCAGACTGCTGGTGGGTTTAAATTCCAGTGCCGCCTCTTACTAACTATGACTTTGGGCAAGTAACGTAACCTCTCTGTGTATCAGTTCCCTCATCTATAAAGAGAGGAAGATAAGAGAACCTAATTTGTGCAAGATAAATGAGGAAATATAGGCGAAATGTTTATAGCACTCAGTAAATACACATTAGTTGTGATGTTGGCCAAGTCATTCCTTCCTTCAGTGTGGTTGGAGTGTCGAGGGTAAGGAGGAAGCAGAAAGATATAAAGCTGTATAGGTAGACTGAGGCCAGATCGCGGGAGGTTGGGTTCCCTGGGAGACAGACTCTGCGATTGAGGTTGTTAGTACGTAGGAAGCTTATTGGGGAGTACTTGGGATCTACACCTGTAGGGTAAGGCAAGGAAGCAGATAAGGCAGACCAGAAGCTGAGCTGCAGTGCAGTCACAACACAACCTCTGTCAATCCCACAGGGAGCTCTCTGAGCCTGGCATGGCCCCTCAGAATTGTCCTCAGAGGGAGTAAGGCAGACAGACCTTGATACTCCTGTATTGGCCATTCATTACCTGCAGGCTGCACTGAAAAGGAGGTGTGACTTTTGGTTAGAAAAATCTCTTAGGCCCGTGCAATCTTGGAAGGAGGATTCAGTTGCAAGCTGTCAGTTATCAAGGTTTTCAGCATTTGGGGAGCCCAGGGAATGGGTGCTTGGGTCCTGAAGTCGGAGTGGGAGGCAAAATCTGGGTGACTAGTGCCCCACAGTCGGGTAAACCATGCTAAGGACTTTAGACTTGATTTAACTGACAATGGAGAGTCATGAGAGGGTTTTCCCCAGAATAGGGCATGCTGTCAGGCACCTGTGTGTCTTTGTTCAGGTTGCTGCTTCTACCTCAGTGTTTCTGGCCTGCATTGGAATCACTCAGGGTGCTTGGTCACTTATTGGAATGGAGGTAAAATGGCTTAATAATGAACAGCCAAACGTTGGAACCAGACTGACTATCTTCGAATTCTGACATCACCACTTACTGGTAGTGCGACAGTGGACAAGTTTCTTAACTTCTCTGTACCTAAGTTTCCTCAACTGTGAAATGAGGATAATATAACCAACAGCCTCACAGTGTTTTAGGAAGAGTATGTGAGCTAATCCACAAAGGGTTTAGAACATTGCCTGGCACATAATAAGTGTGCAAACACTGTTAGCTATTACTGAAGATGGAGATTCTCAGGCTTCCCCTTAGACCTCCTGGATCAGAATCTTTGGGGCAAAATGGTTTGGGCAAAATCTTTAGTCCTAGAAAAGACATTTGAATAAGTACATTCCCCCTCTCCAAGATTATTCTCATCCTCATTAAAGTTTGAGAACCACTGGTTCATCCCCTTCCTTATCCACCTGGTGAAAAATTTTAAGACTCAACTCAATGTCATTTCCTATATGAAACCTTGCTAAATCATACCTTCCACCACCCTTTGCCTACCTCCCCTTACTGTGTAGAGACCTCGACCACAGCATCTACGATCTTTTGACTGTCTCCCCTTGCTAGACTGTGAGCTCCTTCCTTGAGGGGAAACAACTTTGCAGCCCTAGCTGACCACAGAGTTTAGCACGGAGCTGGAGCTCAGTGGAGGCTGGTCAGGTAGATGTAGATGAGCAGGTCTCTTTAGAGTCTAAAATCTCAGCATGAAATGCTACCTAATCTAGCCTCTGAAATTGAAAATGTCGATCCATATACTATCACTGAAGATGTAGCTGGTAACTGTGGAATTTTGTTTTCTATTCTTTAAATTTTTAAACTTTTTATTGCTTTTTAGAATAATAAAAGTAATTTATGTTCACTGTATAAAGACAACAGCAACAATTATCCATAATCCTTTTTTTCTATGCATGTGTATTTAACATAATGAGTTTACCATACCAAATAAATTCAATTCCACAAATATTTACTGAGCACCTCTATATGCCAGGCACTATTCTAAGTACAGGGGATACAGCAGTGAAGAAAATAGACAAAATCTCTGTTCTCATGTAGCTTATATTCAAGTCGGAGGAGATAAAAAAATGGAAAATGACGTTGTATATTAGGAACAGTAAATGTGATGGAGAAAAATAAAGCAGGAAAGAGGGGCGGAGAGTGGGATGAGGGTGTTTCAAGATTTGGAAGTGGTGAAGGAATGACCCATGAGGATATCTGGGGAAGAGCATTTCAGGCAAAAGGAATCATAAATACAGTGGCCCTGAATTGGAAATAGCCTCATTGTTCAAGGGACAGCAAGAAGGCCACTGTAGCCGGAGAAGAATAACCAGGGGAGAAAGTAGTAAGTGAGGTCCTAAAGTTTTAAAGGTAAGGGTGAGTGGGTTGGTGCAGATCCTGTAGGGCCTTGTAGGTGCTATAAGAACTTTGGCTTTTACTCTGCATGAGATGAAGAGCATTTTGGATACACAGGTGGTTTCCAGTTTTTTGCTGTCATAAATCATGCTTTGTGATTTTTCTACACAAATATCTGTTCACATTTCTGAACACTTCCCTAGAAAAAATTCCTAGAAGTTAAATTTCTTGGCCACAGGCTAGGAATCATTTGAGGCTTTTGTTGCATATTGCCAAAGGACTTTCTAGAAAGCCTGTATCCATTTACAATGTAATTTAGTTCAACAAATATTTTATTGCATGCCTACTACATGCCAGACACGGACTAGGGACTTGAAATAAGTTGGTGAACAAAATGAATCTTGCATTCTAGCAATTTCACTCTCGCCAATTGTGTCAGAGTGCTTGACTTGCTACATGCTTGTGAACACCAAATATTACCATTCTTTTTTTTTTTTTTAGAAAATTAGTGAATGAAATTTATCTAGGAATCAATAAAACAAATTTTTACAAAGAAGAAGATTTAGAGCATTTTTGCCTGGATTTTAATTCAGCTGTTTGCTAGCAGAATTCTTCCCCTGTCACAGAAACCAGAGACTCTTCGGGATTTGAGATGACCTTGAATGTTTAAGTTGACACATTCTTCAGTCCATGATAATTCCCATGTGAAGTTATGGGAATTGTATGAGTTTGGCACTTTAGAAAAAACCTGATGTCTATCTCATCAAATGAATATCTCTCTACAAAAATGGACTCTTTTTTTAGGGAAAAATAAAAGCACCTTTGTCAAATTGGTATTAACTGATCAACACATAAGTGCACATATAAGAATAACATTTATTGGATGTCGGGAAGGGGGGAGAGGAGAGGGGGGAGGAGGGGACGGGTATATGCATAGACAAAGAGTGCGATGTGCACCATCTGGGGGATGGACACACTTGAAGCTTGGACTTGGGGGGGAGGGGGAGGCAGGGGCAACATACGTAACCTAAACGTCTGTACCCCCATAATATGCTGAAATAAAAAAAAAAGAACAATTACCATTCTTAAAAAGCTCCAAGTAACAAATGAGAAAACAGAACACTCTAGTAATACGAATGATGAAAAATGGTATGTCATTATTATATATCTTTGTACATATTTTATTACTAGTGAGGTTGAATTGTTTCCCACACATTTTCTAGCTAATCAGCCAATTGTCCTATTTTTCTTTGAAAGCTCTTTTAAACTGTTAAAAATAATTACAAGGAGGCAGAAGGTTTGGAAGCATTAAAAGACCTAACATGTATCTTGGGAAATAAGCAGTCCTCAGGTCAAGTGCATAGACTTTAGGAATTGATTTGAAGCCAAAGAGTACATATAAGGCAACTCTCATGTTCTGAGAAGGACTTTTTACCGAGGCACACTCTTGCTTATTTCCAGATAACTTGAGAACTGCCACCCTGGATGAAACCTTTCCAGCCAGAATTGATTCTGACATGAGTCAAAATGGTGGATGCTTTTCTTCAACAATATCAACATCTCAGTGTTCCCTAATAGTCCACCTTACTTCACATCAAATCTGGTTTGAAAACATTTATATTTTCAAACTGTATCACTTCTTGAGGTTTTAAATTACACAATTTTTCTACCCTCTGTGTGAAACAGGACTTCTTTAATCCATTACCCCTCCAAGGGGATGCAGAGCTGTAGCAGAAAAGACACTGGACTATGAGAAATGAGAATTATAAAGCCCCCCCCAGCCCTCCATAAAAACAGTTTCCCCACATTTAATAGTGCTTACCTTTGAGGAAAGAGAATCGGGAGTGAGGAAGAAGGCTTTAATTATCTTCTGCATTTTTCCTTAGTTTGAATTTTCTAACCTTAACAAATATAACTCAAAAAAAAAAATTCCAGCAGGGGTTATCTGGTTGAGGAGCTAATGGTTTGTTTTTATATTTTTACTTTGTGCCTCTTTTTATTATAAAAAAAACCTGATAAATATTTTACTATTTAGAGTTATCCCTAGTTTTGTAAAACAAAATCCGTGTGTGTGTGTGTGTGTGTGTGTGTGTGTGTGTGTGCGCGCGCGCGCGCGCGCACGCGCGTTGCAGGTATCTGCAAGAATATAAATCAATCTGCTAATGTATGGGCCTGATTTAAAGATTGGGGAACTGGGAGAAGGAGAAATAAATTTCATTTTTTTGCTTTATATACTTACCTATTATTTATGTTTCTTATAGTGAATATGTATTATCATTCTACATGTTTTCAGAAAAGAAATAATAAATCAGTTTTTTCCCAAGGCAAAAAGTACGTGTGTTCATGGTAGAAAATGTAGAAAAGTATAAAGAAGAAAATATCAATCATGATAGTTAACACTTCAGCATGTTTCTTTTCAGGCTTCCTTTCATGTATTTTTTTTTTTTTACATATAATTGAGTTCATACTGCATATAGTTTTGTGTCCTGTTTTTCTCTCTTAAGATCAAAACATAAACATTTTCCCATGTTATGATGATATCTGGATGGCCATTTTATGGTTTTACCACAATTCAAGCAGATTAGTTAGCCATTTTATTTGAAGGTGGACATTTAGGTTATTTCTAGTTTTTCCATATTAAAAATGAATCTCTGATGAGTTCAGTAATGAAATCTTTGAATTTCTAAGAGTTTCCTTGGGATAGAGTCCTAAAAGCAGAATTACTGGGTCAGAGTGTAGATTTCTAGAAGTGAGATTAATGAATAGAAAATATTTTTATGGATAACAAAAGGTTTATACCAATTTCTCCCTCTCAATAATGTCTGAGAGTCTCACCACTCAGAACAGTGTGTTATCCTTTTTTCCCTTTTATCTTTCCTACAGGAGAGCAATAGGTGACAGTGAAATCTTTGTGTTTTCCTTTTCGCTAGCAAGATGGAACATTTTTCATATGTTTATTTACCATTAGTATACCTTTTTGTGTGAATCACCTGTTCCTAGTCTGTCCATTTACTGATAAGAATCTCACGGATTTTTCTTATCAGTTCAAATGAGCTCTTAAAGGATATTAACCCTTTGTCATATTAGTTACAAATGAAAATATTTCTCACAAGTTTGTTGGCTTTTAAACACGTGTTGGCCCTACAGGATTTTTTAAAAAAGGATAATTAGACTATACTACAGCCGAGCGCCCTCAGTTTGAGCCTGTTTCCCCACGATTAAATTGAAAATCTGGGGGGGCCTCAGCTAACCCTAGATTTAGCTCAGAGAAAAAAGTGTAGGCCTGATATAAGGATTGTTTGGCTCATTACACTTTAAAATGATTTAAGAAGATGAGGGGGGGCAAGGATGGAAGCAGTTTTTGCCAGAAATTTTTAGAATTCTGAGGTAAGGAGCCAATTCTCCCCTCAAGTCTTCTTGCCTGTTGGGAGGAGGAGTAAATTATGTGCAAGCCAACAGAATCCGTTATGGAAGAGTACTGCTCTGGGCTGCAGATGTGTGCATGGCTTGGTTTTAATTATTTTTTCCCCTCTCTTTATCCTTTCTTCTGCTCCCCTCCCCCTGCCACAAGATAAAGGACCGCTGGATTAGGACAAGAAAACCCTTACTCTGTGGAGGCCTGCTCTGTGCAGCTTGTTAGCACATCAAGGGCCCTATGAAATACCTAGGAAAGGAAGGGACCAAGCCTAGGCCCCTTCCAAACTCCCGCCTTTGTCTGGGCTCCCGTTCAGGGTTATTTGTGACTGCCAAGGGTAGCTCGACAGACGTCAAATGGAGGAACGCCGCCAAAGAAACTTTGGACATTATTCTGATTTTAAAAATGCGCAACAAGAGGACGTGGCTTGCTGATGCCTGGTGACTGAGCAAATCTGTGATTGCAAAAGGGTTTATTTTTCGAGAACAAACCCAAAGTAAATCGGACGATCTGATTCGTTTCCCCAGATAATAGGGAGCACTGACTTTAGCTATCCCGTGGGTGCCCGCCCCATAGCATCTGGGGCAGAATCGAGAACGGGCCCTGAAGGAGAGCGAGTGGGGGCTCTAAGATAGAAAATGGTGTTAGAGGAATGAGTTTCCTGTTGCCTAAAACAGCTTCGTAGCTTCGTGGTCCTGGGGAGTGGCCAGGAAAAATGAGGGGCTTTGGAATGGGAGACGGGGGAGGAGGAGCATGAAACAAGAGAAATGGAGTCGGTGTTCGGCGCGCATCAGGTGGCAGAGGGGTCCTGGCACAGAGCCCGACCAAGCCAAGGCTCTCCCAGCGGGTCTGCAAGGAGCAAGAAGGGGGCGGGTGCCGAGGAGGGCTGCGCGCTGCGTCGCGGTTAGCTGGAGGATAGCGTGAGCCTGGGCCTCGCAGGTAGAGCTGAGGGGTGGGCAGCGCCCGGCGGGAGGGTGGGTGAGCGGGGGGCGGCTAGGAGACCAGAGCCGGACTAGGGAGGCTACGTGGGGGGCCTGAGCCGGGTCGCGCCGGACTGAGCAGGGCGGGGTGCTTAGGTGGCCGCAGGGGGCGGGGCTGGGAGGCCCCGCCCCCAGCCCCGCCTCCTCCCGGGCTAGTCCTCATCCGCCGCCGAGCTCTGCGCGCCACTAGCTCGCAGAGAGGGAGGAGAAAGCAGCGAGTTCCGGAGCGCTGCCCTGCCCAGCCAGGCCCAACCTTTGCTCCAGAGATCATGGCTGCCAAAGATGTGGTGGCGACAGGCGCCGACCCGAGCGAGCTGGAGGGCGGTGGGCTGCTGCACGAGATTTTCACGTCGCCGCTCAACCTGCTGCTGCTTGGCCTCTGCATCTTCCTGCTCTACAAGATCGTGCGCGGGGACCAGCCTGCGGCCAGCAGCGACAGCGACGACGACGAACCTCCCTCGCTGCCCCGCCTCAAGCGGCGCGACTTCACCCCCGCCGAGCTGCGGCGCTTCGACGGCGTCCAGGACCCGCGCATACTCATGGCCATCAACGGCAAGGTGTTCGACGTGACCAAAGGCCGCAAGTTCTACGGGCCCGGTACGGCGGCGGGCGAGGGGGTCGCGGAGACAAAAGAAGGGTCCCCAGCACGGGGCTGGGCCGGGAGAAGCCAGCGGGGAGTGGGGCGTCCCTAAGCGGAGGGAGGAATGGCGGCGAGCCAGGGAGGGCGGGCAGGCGACAGCTGGGAGGCTCCGGGAGCAGGCAGGGGACAAGAGGCGCTCTACAGGGGCTGCAGGCCAGGGGGGCTGCAGATCCCCGGTCCGCGCTGACAGCGCTGGGATGGGGGTGGAGGAAGCCTGGGGTGGGTGGAACCACGAGGCTGGAAGGGGGGCACATCAGAGCACGGGATGTTGGGGGAATTTTCAAAGGTCGTGGATTTGGGGATTTCTGCAAGGAGGGATTGGTGTCAGGTTCGAGAAAAGGAAATGAGGGTGTTTCGAGGAAGGCATGGGGGGAGCGCGGAAGCAGAGACGGTCCAGACTTGGAGAAGACGCGAAGGCCAATGACGCCCAGGGGTAGCCTTGGTGGGATGTGAGGGTGTTGGAGAAAGAAAGCGGGGATTGAAATTAGCAGCAGGTAGGAGCGTTGTGCCTGGTGGGTAGTGATGTGTGTGCGCTGTGTGTGCATGCGCGGTGTGTGCATGCGCGGTGTGTGCGTCTTCAGTGTATGTGGTTCGTCAGGGATGTGTGTGTGTGTGTGTGTGTGTGTGTGTGTGTGTCTGTGTGTGCATGCTTGCAGTGAGGCATGTGTCAGGTATGTGTGTGCGCGCGTGCTGCGTGTGGCGCATGGGGAAAGGCTGGAAGGTGAACAAGGGAGGCTCCGTAGGGGAAAGGGAGCTGGTTGAGGAAAGAATAAAGGCTGAATGTGGTGGACAGTGGTAACGTGGCAAGCTGTTAAGATAATATGGTATTTAGTCTATAGCAAGAGAGAAAGGACTGGAAGCCAAAAAATAAAAATGGAGGGAGGAAGAAGTGGGAGGATCCCGAGAAACAAAAGGGGTAGGGCTATGATGGCTTCTGGGTGGGGGGATTTCAGGAAAAGCCAACAGGAGGGGAAATGAGGGATGGCTGGCAGCGGGGCTGCTGGAGGGGGAAGGCTTGGAGGGTTCCTTAGAGGTGAGGTTTTTGCAAACCTCATTGCCTGTCAAAATCACCTGATGCATCTGAGGAAAAATACAGATTTCCAGCCTAACTACCATCACCACAGATGAGACTCTGGGGGAGGTCCAAGAATCTGCATTTGAACATGCCCCTCCAGCGAATTTGAGAAGCAGCCAGGTTTGGAAAGTCCTGCTTCATAGAATACTTGGAGAGGAGGAAGAAGAGATTTTAGCTCTTCCAATATGGACTCCTCTAAACACAGGAAGCTCAGGAGGTGTCCACATCAATGACAGTGTTCTCTTCCCCACTGGTCTGAGTACAGAAGGCAGCAAACTGCTCAGGCCCACACCTTTGTTTTCTTCTCTCAATCCAACTAATCAAAATCAGATGTGTTAAGGTTCTTAAGGAATTCTATTTTTTTCTTGTGGACATTTTAGAATACCTACTTTTTGTAAGCATGTAACTGTCAAAATAATTTATCAAAACCTGTTATTACTGAGCTAAACCATAAAGTAGTCAAAACATGTGCATTGGGCATCATGATATTTGCAAAGTCATCGAGAGGAATGTTGGCCTGTGCCCAGAGCACAAAACTGGAAGTCAGGCAACCTGCGTTCTGGTCCTGGTTGGCTCACTGACCAGCTATGTGACCTAGTACAAAGCATTGTTCTTTCTATGCCTTAGTTTTCCCTCTGAAAAGTGATAAAGATGGCCCATCCTGAGATCTCCAAGTCTCTACCCTGCGCTATCACTCAGTGAGCCCATGAATAGGTGACAGCATCACAGTGGAAACGATACTTCGTGTTATACAGGATTCCTAAAAATTATTCATTCAAGTGCCTGTGACTCTATGCAACGCACAGTTGTAGGTGCTGAGAATATAGCAGTGAGCAAAACACACAATTCTCTGTACATGGAGCTTACATTCTAGTGAATATACATTGTGATGAATAATATGTATTCTCCAAAGATTTTAGTGCTTCCCCAGGGACCTTGTTTAAGTATTCTGTGAGGTTTGCTAGGTAAAGACCCACTCTACCAAGCCAATGACCATAATTTCTGAAATGGTGAAGTCCAAACCAATACAGTTTGCTATTTTCAAGCACTAGGTACTACCATTTCCACGAGAGAGGTATATTTGTGAAAAATGTGTGAAGTGTTTTTACTTTCTCTAGTGGAAATGGCAGCATGTAATGATGATTAAAAACAACCATTTTTCTTTGGAATCTTAATTGCATTTAAAAGTTGATCATAGAATTTATCTAATTTATAAAAAATTTCTTGGTGGATTGAGGTTTCAGGTGACCAGGTCATATTGAAACTTGATCTTTTCTCATATTTGGCATAGTGGGTGGTTACTCACACTCTTTTTAATGTCAGGGTTCTATTTGGTCTACCTTTGGGAAAACAACACAATGTTTAAAGTACACTGTATTCTCTTCATTTACTTGTGCAATATTTAAATAAGTCTAAACATCCAATTTAAGTACCTGCAGAACGATTCACTGCTCTTAGACAAAAGTGCAGTATAATAACATATATAATAGCATTCTAAATTATATAGTTATTTTGCAGTATTGATTCAGCCTTTTTTTCCATGAAGATTTTAATATTTTCAGTCTTCTCCTTAAACCCACCCAAAACAGGATGATTAAGCTGATGCCCTCTGTGCTATCTCTTATTTATCGACAGTGAAGGTTATGTAACATGTGGATGGATTTTTGAACCACTAATACTCTCATGAAATGATTGCACCTGCAGATGCCATAAGTTAATATTTAACTAAGTCTTGCAACCAAAGATCTCTATGACATAACGTTGACTCATTAAAACATACCAGACTACATTTATAAAGAAATATTTTCATTTACACATTAGTGCTTATTAAGAAACCATAATTCTCACTGGTGTAGCCCAAGTACCTAGAACAGAGTCAGGCCCCCTATTTAATGTCCTAAAGTTGAATTCTAACCCATGGGCTTAGTATTGTCTGGAATGATTCCCTATCACCGTTACCCCCCCACCAAGCAATAACCATTTATTGCTTTTTTATTAGCTATTTGGAAATCACGGGAGATTAAAGAAAGTGTATAGCATTTCGATTTAATTTTTAGTCATTTCATAGTTTAATGACAACAGGTCTTTCTATATCCTCTACATAAAATGAAAGTATCAGTATTACTGTCGTCTCCAAGTGGAATTTGATATTTAAAAAGGGTAAGGAAACCAGTTTCTGTGTTTGAACCACGAGAAATTCACTGTCTAATAAAGAATTGGTCTTTGGTTTTGTTTCGTTTTTAAAGAGGGGCCCTACGGGGTCTTTGCTGGAAGAGACGCATCCAGGGGCCTTGCCACATTTTGCCTGGATAAAGAAGCACTGAAGGATGAGTACGATGACCTTTCTGACCTCACTGCTGCCCAGCAGGAGACCCTGAGTGACTGGGAGTCTCAGTTCACTTGTAAGCGGTTTTTTTTTTGTTTTTTTTTTAACATTGTGCCGGGATCAAATTTCTACCAGTAATGGGGATTCATGGCAGGACAATAGTTATTACTAAGCAGCTTGAAACTTGGGCACATTTTGATAGGCTCCTGAATCTTGGACGGATCAAGTTCATGGCTTGAAGTAATTTCAGAAGTGCTGAGTCACTTGCTATGATTGCATACCATTTTTTAGCTAGTTCTCTATGGAAACTTGGGTTTCTGGTTTTGATTTCAAGATTTTTGAGAGGTTTGCATAGATTCCACACTAGGATTTGGTGCTTGGTGTGTGGGGAAAAGGGTAGTGGCCATCTTGGCTACAGAAAGATGGATTTTCATAAGCCCTCTCTTGTACAGCTTGCCGTTTAAAAGCAGCCCACATCTCCGTTGAAGAATGGGAGACTTGTATTCTGCAAAACAGCTGCTTTTTTAATCTAATTGAGCCTAACTATAGGCCACATCTACGAATGATGCTTATAATCTGTGCAGCAACAATGGTGTCTGCGTTTTTTTTACAGAAAAAAGGAGACACTTATTTCTGGCTTATACTATGGGCTGAGGTCTTTGGAGGGAAGTAGGAATGAGGGGTTAAGTTCAAATTTTGAGAATTCAGGAATTAGCTTCTGTCAAACCTAAATGTTTAATTATCACTTTAGTAATATTTCACTGCCAAGAACTTGAATAATAATCTTTCCCAACTTTTATGAAACAGTGTATAAAGACCATGACCATTTCTTTGAGGAAGATTTTTCATATAAAAAGTAGTTTTCCATGTGCTGTTCTCTATAATAAGTTAAATATTACATGCTCTTTTGGCTATATCCAAACATTTTCTTTTAAAATAATGCTGACTTCAGAGAGAGTTCTGGGTTAATAAATAGCCAGATGTAGTTCTGCCTTCGAGTTTGGGTCTCAAGCAGACTAAGTATAGCTTTCAAGTCTAGAGGCAAATCATTATACTTTGAAAACATAGTTCAGCTACCTAACATAGTCCCTAAGTTTTTGCATCCTAAGGATGCCTTTGTAACAATAGAATCTTCTATATGAAACCAGCAAGTTGTAATTTATAACTTACAAAGCTCTATTTTCTAGGGCTTGCCTTCATCAGTTGGAGAAAAAAAATGTGATTTTTTTCCCACCTTAACTAAGGCTAGCTCCAAATACTGTTGTGACACCTCAGCTGTACTCCAAGAAGGTGTGGCTTCCCCTTAAGGCAGGTTTCCCAGGCGCCACCCGGCTTTTATTTGTCCTGCATAGTTCCAATTGTTTCACACAAAAGCAGCTATGGTTAGACAGGTTGGTTACTCTTCTGATTCCTACTCATATTCAGAAAGAGGACACTTGGTCCTCTTTGCTTCTGACATTGAGATCCTGCATTAGTTTGGCTGTAATAATGTGGTGGTTTGCTGACTCCATCTCTCAAGTCTTTTACATTCTGGTTTGTACTCTTAAATCTGTTTTCTCCAACGTCTCTCAGTCTTCTTGTGTCAAGTACCCATAGGTTTTTCTCCATGCTGGGGAAAAAATTTCTGTCTCCTCCTGTCCTCTCCATCCACTAGACTATTATTCCTTCCCTTCACTGTCAAACTTCTAAGTTGTTTTTGCCCCTAACCACTGCTTCATTTCTTCTCTACACCTCCTTCCTCTGTACAATATGGCTTCTGTCTCCATAATTGGATTGGACTCTCTTTCTCAAAGGTTTCAAGGAAACCTTTTTTTTTTCTTGCCAATACTAACTTCACTTGTCCATTCCTTCTTGTAGATTTCCTGTCATGTGACCCTCCAGAGTGATTTCCTCTACAGAGTCCCCATTTTTGTCCATGGAACCTCCAGTTTTCACTTCATTAACTCATGTTCCAGATTGCTTTCAAAGTATCTCATATCCTCTCCTTTCCATTCCCATGGACACCCCCCTACTCCGAGCTGTGGTTCCTTTGCACCTGGATCTGCAAGGTAGCCTCCTGGTTGCCTTGCTTCTAGTCTCTCCTTACTGAAATCTGTCCTGTACACCATATTGATAATATTGTTGCTAAAGCACTATTTTACATTGTCATTCCTTTGCTGATAAATCTTCAGTGCCCTTTGCCACGTATAGGGTAAATCCAAACTCCTCAAGCTGGCTTTTCAGATCTTTCATATTTCCCCACACTACTTAGCCAACCTTATCTCCTTCTACTTCCAGATGCCTACTCTGCTCCTGCCAACTTGGTTTCTTTATTGCTTCCCAGATATGTTCAGTCTCACTTTCATGCATTTGTACATAGTGTTTTCATTTTCTGGAAATCCCTCCTTCCCTAATTCCTATACATTTTTCCAAAACATATCCTTCTTCCATGAAGTGTTCTGCAGCCCTTCTAACTAACTCATAACATGCCCTTGCTCTTCTAAACACTGTCCACATGAAAACACAATTCTTTTTTGTTGTTTTTAGAGACAAGGTCTTGCTCGGTCACCCAGGCTGGAACATGTGGTGCAATCTTAGCTCACTGCAGCCTTGAACTTCTGGGCTCAGGTGATCCTCCTGCCTCAGCCTCCCAAGTAGCTGGGACTACAGGCATGCACCACCACACCTGACTGATTTTTCTTTTTTCTTCTTTTTTTTCTCTTTTTAGTAGAGATGGGGTCTTACTGTGTTGCCCAGGCTGGTTTTCAACTCCTGGCCTCAAGCAATTCCAAACTGCTGGCGACATGACCCACCATGCCCAGCCCCATAATTCATTTTGAGATTACCTTGCACATGCGTTGCCAGACATTGCTACCTGTTTTATATTTCTTCCTTCTGAATAAAGCTCTAATTTCCAATCGGCAAGAACTGTGGTATAAACCACCTTTGTATCTTTCAAGGAGCCTAACACATTGCTGAGTATATTGTAGGCCTCTAATAAATGCTTTCAGATGAAATGTGGTAGTGATATCTTTTAGAAGGCATGAGAATGACCATTTGTGTTTTCTTCTCTACCTCCAGTCAAGTATCATCATGTGGGCAAACTGCTGAAGGAGGGCGAGGAGCCCACTGTGTACTCGGATGAGGAAGAACCAAAAGATGAGAATGCTCAGAAGAATGATTAAAGCATTCAGTGGAAGCATATCTATTTTTGTATCTTGCAGAATCATTTGTAACATTCCAGTCTGTCTTTAAAACATGGTGATTTCAATATTTAGAAAAGTTTTGAACTTGCTGTAAATTTTTTAATTAACATCACTAGTGACACTGATAAAATTAACTTCTGTCTTAGAATGCATGATGTTTGTGTGTCACAAATCCAGAAAGTGAACTGCAGTGCTGTAATGTAAATGTTAATACTGTTTTTCTTCTGTCTGTAGTTAGTACAGGCTGAATTAAATGTGTGTTTCCTGAGAGACAGGTAAGACTTGGATATTTCCTGAAACAGATAAAAACGTTAGATGTGCACCAGGAACAAAGGATCAACTATTAGTCATGATGTTCTCTCAAGACAGCAAATCCCTTTTTTTTCCTCAATTGACTTAACTGCATGATTTCTGTTTTATCTACCTCTAAAGCAAATCTGCAGTGTTCCAAAGGCTTTGATATTTATGATTAAAGAGAGCTGTCCAGTAACAAAATGAAATCTCAAAGCTGGACTCAGCTGGAAAAAAACATACTATGTTTCTAGACAGCTTTGTTGTCCTTGCTCTCACATGGACACTCAGATACCCTCACAAACACAGTAATCTATAGTTTGGATTAAAACAGGATCTAAACATTCAAAACTTTATAAAAAGCCAGCCGGCTTGCCTACAACCTGAAATATATGGAGAAGATTGTAGGACTATCTTTCCAACCCCCATGTTTGTGGTGGGGCAATGGTTATTTGGTTATTTTACACGTTTGAACTGAGAGAGGGGCATACAGAACAGGAACAGTTGTCTACTCTCATGAGCCTTCTACACACCCCCGAGCAATGAGGAAACAATATACACATCACTAGCCAAGTGGTTTTTAAAGTAAAGCATATTCGTAAGGTAACAGTTATGTTGTTTCAAAACTATAGCCACTGCAAAAGTAGTAGTCAATTGTCTAGGTCTTTGATATTGCTCTTTTGGTTAACACTAAGCTTAAGTAGACTATACAGTTGTATGAATTTGTAAAAGTATTACATGAACAACTAGTGAGGTTTCAAATTCTTGTAATTGTAGTTAAATAGTCATTGTATTTTCTTGTGAACTGTGTTTAATGGTTTTACCTCAAATCAGAAAACAAAATGAAGTGCTTTGGTCAGTTAATAAAATGGTTTTACCCAGTATACTGTGGTGGCTTGTTGTAATTTTTTAAAACCTTTATTCTAAGGAATCAGAGTTATCATTTTATCTTAGCTTAAATTTCAGTTTCACTTTTGGGTGTCGACTTTTTGTATTCCAAAGGAAATAAAGGGCAAAACTTCATAGATACATCACACTGCAAACCAAATACCAGGTTGTCCTGTTAAAAAAAATAGTGAATTGAATTGCTTTTTTGTAATTTGTCAAATTCTGCCTAAGTCAGAACTTTCTAAACTGTAAAAGGAAGACCCTCTACCCTGAAGTCTATAGCAAGGTTATTAAAGGGCAATGTCACTGTGAAGGCATTGTCATTACCAAATGCTAAGGAAGGGTTTTGTTGTTTTTATTTTAATGTATTGTCTGATCAGGAAAGTATTAGGGATACTCATAGTAGCAAGGTTAATTCATCTCATGTCAATAGAAGGATAACATTTGCATAGGCAGTCAGTTGTATAAACATGTTTTGTCATTTTAATGTTGAAATTGACAGTTTTCTTGCAGGAGATGTACTCTCAGGTCATAGGTTTCCATTTTTCATGTTATCAAACCACATCGAATGTATTTGTATTTTTTTAAATTTTTTTATTTCAACATATTCCAGGGGTACAAGTGTTTAGGTTACATATATTGCCCTTGCCCCACCTGAGTCAGAGCTTCAAGTGTGTCTATCTCACAGACAGTGTGCACCGCACCCATTAGGTGTGAATATATTCATCCCCTCCTCCCCCCTCCCACCTGTCCGACACCAGATGAATGTTATTACTATATGTGCACTTAAGTGTTGATCAGTTAATACCAATTTGATGGTGAGTACATGTGGTGATTTTTTTTTTTTTGAGACAGAGTCTCGCTCTGTTGCCCTGGCTAGAGTGAGTGCCGTGGCGTCAGCCTAGCTCACAGCAACCTCAGACTCCTGGGCTCAAGTGATCCTCCTGCGCAGCCTCCCAAGTAGCTAGGACTACAGGCATGTGCCACCATGCCCGGCTAATTTTTTCTATATAGTTTTAGTTGTCCGATTTCTTTCTAATTTTAGTAGAGACACTGTCTCACTCTTGCTCAGGCTGGTCTCGAACTCCTGAGCTCAAACAATCCACCCGTCTCGGCCTCCCAGAGTGCTAGGATTTACAGGCTTGAGCCACCGCACCCGGCCCATGTGGTGCTTTTAATGTGTTCTTTTTCTCCACTAGGTTTCATTCAACAAATATTCCAGTGCCTATTGTGTCCAGTAACCTGTTACACCTTATGCTTTGAGGAAGCGGTGGAGAGAAGTTGAGCCACCTTTGCAGCCTGAAATCTCATTTAGATGTGAAGATTAGGCTAGTCCTTTCACAAAGTTAAACAGGCCTGTCTGAGGGCAAGAGGAAAACATCCAGAGCCTCCTCAAAGCTTCATTTCCAATAGCCTGATTCTCCTCCATTCAGAGCTGAGTCAACATTGTGTTGATTACATGTAAAGAGATATTACTATATTAATATTACTATAAAGCAGGACTTTGATCTAAAAACTTCTCAAATCCAGCTTGAATATACATAAGCCATATTATGTAAAAGGTGCCATTCAAGATGAGGAGTGGTTATTACAACCACCAAATGTCCAGTGGGGGAGGAGGGAGGTGTCAGGTTAACATCTGTTTCCTCTCCAACCTGCTGTCATACAACCAGCTGCACAGACACTTTGTTTTCAGTACCAGCATCTGTAGTTCACAAGCAGCATTCACTACATGTTTTCAGTATCTGCCTATCTGGCTTCTCTGCATGACACAACATTCACCTTACCTCAGAGGGCAAAATTTATGTAAATCCTAGATCAGAACAAGCATTGTACATTCCTTTGTGTTTCAGAAAGAGCTCTTTGAACCCCAACAAAGACCTCTCAGCTCTAAAGGGCCCAGATTTTACTCTAAGGTATAGTCTGCCTTTGTTATGTAATACTTAGAGGCAGTTTGCTGAATATTTCATGTGAAAATATAGTTAAAATACAGTTAATTCTTGAATGGTCAAAGATTGATTACTGAGGCCCCTAACTTCTCTGACCAGACTTCTCATCCCACACCCACAATTATTTTTGGATATTGTATAACTGTAACACTTTCACCCAGTGCTAAAGGGATGAGATGCAATTCCATGGAGTCAATTTTGCTACCTTTTATTAGCACTGATAAAACATGCCGAAGGGAGGATAATCTTAAATCTCAATGTCATGATTTCAGTTTATCCAAAATGAAAATAAAACTCTGGTCTTCAATTCCATGAGCTCTGACAGAGTCCGTTCCCACAAACTCGCATCATAAAAGGAAAAGTTGCACAGAAAGGATATTAAAATTAGACATCTGTATTTCTATAGAAAATATCATGGATGTGCAACATTTTGGCCAATACATGTGGTAAATGAACAAAGACTCAATATTCACTATGACAATTTTATTTTTAATATATCTGAAAAGTAAATATGTATTATTTCTCTAACAATGCAAATGAGAAAAAAAGACCAGCAACATTAGTGCAAAGCAGCATACTACTGGTTACTACAGGTAGAAACTCCCCCACCCCCCGCCGAAGTGGAATTATCAGCATTTATTTAAAACTTAATATTTTAAACAGTTTTGCAACAAATAAAAATACATTTATTTGGTTCTTATTTTCAAAATTACCTGGTTACATGGCTTTCTACCTGAGAAATTCAAACAAATTGAACAGAAATACATTGACAGATTTTTAGCTTTCTTACAGCACCATCAGCAGCACATACAAAGAAAAACATGAAAACACCTATTTAAAAAGACAAAGTTTAAAGTTCAGGCCCTTACTTAATAGGACACAGAAAAACGATAGGAGCAAATACTTTTGCACCACTTAAATAACAGCACAACAAAGGACAGCAATGTTAATTAAGGTGGTTATAATATTTTCAGTTCTATTTCATTCCTTACTAAGCCATTCAATTGAAAAGTACAGGATGAGTTGTTCTCTTCCTCATTTAAGGCCTACACACAAAAAAGGTTGACTCAAATCTAGAATGCATTATCTATCACAAGACATATAAAAATCCAGGGTTGTACAGAAAGTAAACATAAAACCAGTATTTTTACTTTCTTCCAGGTCTCAGGACAGTATTTAGCAAACAAACAAAACAAGACAAAAATGTTATATAGAAATGACTTAGCACCAGTTCTATGATACAAAAAAAACTGCACATGCTGTATTCTGCAATTTATTTTTTGTGTCTGATTACTGAGCAGCAAATTGTTTCCATGCCTTAAAACTCTGCAAAGAAAAATTATCAAATGACAGAAGGAAGTGAGATTTTTTTTTTCAAAATAAGCATAGCTGCTTTCCATTACAAACCCATAATGTTCTTTGTTTCAGTGGCATGAAACAAAAAAATAAGGAGGCAGGTTTTCAGTGGAGGAGAATACTACCTAATTATTGAAAGTTGTCTGACAAAATACAAGCCGTTCTTGGTTTAAAAGGCTATTCTGGACAACAGTACTTTGAACATTAATAGTCGTTGCTAGTCCTTAGGAGAGAAGGCACTCGCCCATGAGCGATTTTTTTCAGATCTGACAAGCCAGACTAGTTTTGATGGTAGAGTTACTGGCTTGAAAGTGGAATTGAACACAAGAGAGCCAACAAATCATTCCTTGGTTATCACCTTGTTGATAATAAACATGATCTGCTACGTTACATTCATTTCTGAATTTTTGCATGTACTAACATAGCTCTATTAAAATGTGATTAGAAGAGGTCAATGAAGCAACTTGGGGCTCTTACTTCAGATAAGTGAGATTTTTTTGTAGCCCCCGCAGATACCAGGTTGCTAAGAGGCTGATAACGAGCACACATCTGTGCCACATCATTCTGGGCAGCCACCATGACTGGCAGCTGGCATTCTACCTGGGTCTACCAGCTGGTACTTTTCTACAGAATAGCAAATGAAGACTGTTCGAAATGGATCATGTCATATGAAAATGTTGCCTTCGACTGCTTCTGTGGATTCGAACCACCTTTTCCTGTTGCAGTCTCTAATGTCATTGGTGTCTTCAATTGCCAGGTCAGGTATAGTTTTGTTGGGGGGAAAAAAAGGAATCTACTGCCCCTGAGGTCCTAAATCCAATGTAAGGCAGAATGAATCAGCCGAGCTTTCTACAGAACACGCGCTTGCACTAAGATGTTAAGTCTTTTAAGAATCTATAAAATATCTCAATTTAAAAACATTTAAGAAGTCCAAAACCAGTAGGTAAAAAGATAAATTGCTTATGTTAAGAGTTTACAAATCCTACACAACATACAATGTTTCCCCAGCTAGAAAACTACACACTTTCCCCTTGACTCTTCGTAACTCCATGGCATTATTGAGGGTTGAGGAGGCACTTGTTACTGTTTTATTAAAAGTCGGTTTGGAAATATTCAGTGACTTTTTACAAACTGATGTCACCCGACCCTGAGTGAAAGGATTACATAACCTAAAATGGAATACTATCACGTCCTCTCTTCCCAAGTGCCATTATTGGTGCCCCAGGATCTTTTCAATATTTCCTTTGCAAGCCCCACTTCTTATGCCACTTCAATCCTGCTGCTTTTCTAGGATGGAAAGACATAGGTTAAAAAAAAAAATACAAAACTCTGCTTAATGGTCCCCTCTCCATTTAAACCTCAAAGGACAATCTGAGCCACTTTTAGATTCTTCTTCCAAGACTTTGTCTCTAAAAAGACAACTCTTTGAGTACTATCAACATAATAGTAAGATTAATTTCCTCCTGGTGGGTGCTCTTTAATGTCATGAAGAAGTCCATTTATATGTCCTAGCTGTCATCTCTCTTCTATTATCTATAATTATTTCTAAATAAAACTCAGGGGAGTTTGTTGCTGCACGTGGTGTTTCAGACCAAATCAAAGAACGTGTAAAAGGATCCTTATTCATTCACTGTTGTCCTCTTTGAAGATAGATGATACTAAATGATGATGTTATGACAGCTAAGGAGCCACAGAGCGGCTATCTCAACCCCTCTCAATGTTATTCAGCTCCTTCACTGGCACCAAATTAAAGTTGCAGTTGAACTATAAAAATGTCTGTCCTTGGATCAAGAAGCTTTGCAAGCATTGTTTTACCAAGCTTCAGCATCTGGATGTTTTGTGTTTCCAAAGCTTGCCAACACACCTACAGTCATTTTGATCTATGCTTTAAACTCTGGCAAGAGAAACAAGGTTTTATATTTGACTCTGCTTAGGCTTTTAAATGCTGCTCTCTTGCTCTGTAGTTGCTAACTACATAGCTATGTTTGGTTTTAACTTTTCTTCTTGCATCATGGTTATTGTAAATAAGGGTGTTCCTGATCTAAGTGGCCATCAAAACATTTGAAAACATAAAGAACTAGTGTAGTTGTTTCCTAAATAGCTTCCAGAGTCAATGTGCTCTTGACTGTTATGTCTAATATAATAATTATCAGGATTGAGCATGAAATCTTTAGAATTCTCATGCCTTTTATACTTTCTTGCATTCTGGTTACATTCTGACTTCCAAAGAGTCTCTCTTCTTTTGGGAAAATCACCCAAATAGAAAGTGTTAGCACTTTTTAATGATGTTACTGGCACATGAGAGGGTTTATAGTTCACTTTCTGCTCCAATGTATTACCACTAAACCTCCTCTTCTTTCTTGTGATGTTCTCTAATAGATTACTGGAACTGGATTTGTGGTAGTAGCCTTCATCAAACAAGTATTTGGAGGATAGTTTTTCCCTCTTTTTGTTGCCATTCTTTTCATCTCTAATGAAATTGCTTTCACCCTCAAGCCATGAACATCTCAGTTTGTACTTAGACCTCTTGCTTGGTGTCCTAAGCTTGTGTTTAGAGTAGTTTTCCTCACCATCATGTTTTGACTCTGAATACAAGGTCTGCTGATTTGACCTAGGTTCTTGTTCGCAAGTGATTTCGTCAGGGTCAAGAGGTCCTTTTTCTGAGGAGCTGTGATATGTGGCCACAGATCTCTCTTTCTCCTCTTTGTTTACACTAAGGGTTTCACTGAAGCATTCAGAATCACTACTAATTTCCTCTAAGAAGTCTGTCAACTGCAAATCTAAGCCTATTGACCTATAGGGTGAAGATACTTGGCTTTTCCTTGTGGATTTGGAAGCTTCGATATGGTAAGTGTGAGACTTTTCTAACTGATGGCTGTTTCCATCAGCTGGGGACAGCTGATCACCAGCTTTACCGGCTATATCCTCGCAATGGTTTTTAAATCCGTTAGTACATTCATTGGCATACTCCACTTTTACCCTCTTTTGTGGTTTATGCTCAAGATCCTGAGTACAAATCTTTGACCAGTAATCATCTTCTTCAATTTGTTCTCTCCTTTCCAGGTTTTGTATTTGGCTCAGATTGGTTGAGTGATGCCTGCGCTTTCTCAAATTAATCTGAAATCCATTTCCTTTAGCATGGACATCCCTCTGCCACTGACACTTGCTTGTTACATGACTTGGTTCTAGATAGATACGGGCATATCTTGGAGTTTGATAATAGTTTAATAGATAGTCAATAAATTCATCTGTTTCATAGATCTTATGTTTTCTTCCATGGTCTCTCTCAGGTAACGTAGAAGAATAGGATTTATTAGAACTGTGGTGGTCTTCTTTCTCAAGAGTTGGACCTTGAATCATTGCAATCTGCAAGGAATTCTGGTCAAAACCCAAACTGTGGTTGTATCCGTCAGTTAATAATTCTCTAGTTCTCTCTTTTCTAGTTGAGTATCTTAATTTTTTTTTCCCAAGGCGGTGGGAAGATTTATGTAAGTGAGCCCCTGTTCTTTTCTTCATTTTTTGTTTCCGTTTATTGTCTAACTTGGCAACCTGATCTTTTGGCATTTCCTCTTGATTTTGAAGGTGCTGAGTGTTTAACTCTTCTTCCTCCAGAGTTCCCAACGTGTTTCCTGGAGCATGAATAGCTTTGGGGCCTGTAACGTCGACCTCCTGTGGATTAAATTGACTGGATCCCTTCAAAGAAAAAGGTTAAAAATCTCACATGAAAAACTAAACATTAAAAAATTCCAAAGAAAATTGGGCTTTCTGACATTGTTCTGAAGAGACTTGTAACACCTGGGCTAGATCCAAATTGGGAATAATATTGCACTGAGGAAATAGAAGGCACAAAATTAAATGTCTCAGTCTAATATGAGCTGCTTTTACTAGGTCTGTGCTGATGCTTCGGTCTGAAGGCAGCACACTTAACATGGCCTTCAAAGCTCGTGATTCTTTTTTTATTTGTTCAAAGATCAATGAGCCTACTATTCCAGGTAGTGTGCTAGGAACCGGAGATACAATGAGGAATAAGAAATGTTCTTTATAGCCCTTCCAGAAAATCCTAGTGCAAGAAAAGACTGAGGGATGAAATGTGTATCTAAAAGGGTCAACTGGCTTAAAAGATAAACTGTCTTTCTGTTTCTTGTACCAGCCCCTTACTAT
Source organism: Avahi laniger (assembly GCA_963575035.1). Lineage (NCBI taxonomy): Eukaryota > Metazoa > Chordata > Mammalia > Primates > Indriidae > Avahi > Avahi laniger. Next base: position 6,606 of record CAUYSK010019282.1, on the reverse strand, counting down.
GGGTTGCAGGTGAGGATGTCTCTGGGTTGCTCTGCCTTGTCCTCACTCAGTAAAATGCAAGACAACAAGTAGCAAATGTGGCTGTGACCACGGTTCTATCTGCAGTTATGTACATGGTGCTATTTGCTCTGCACAACCACAGAGCAGGTAAAAGGGGCAGCTTACAGGCTGGAGGGTTTGTGCTGTGCACCCACTGATACCTGACACACACCAGAGTGCAGTGCCTACCCATTACCTGGGATTGGAACTTGGGGACTGCATAATCGGTATAAGTATTAATGGGGCCAAGAATCAGACACCACACGCATTGAAAGAGAAATTATTTAGGAGGAGTCGCCTTCAGCAGTTATTATAGTAAACTAAAAAAGATCCAGCTAGCCTCATTATAAATGTAAATAAATGTGAGATTTTTCTGATCCTGATTTCACTAAGTTTGATAATCCACGCTAATGAGAAAGAGGTCAAGACTGCAAATATACATAAAATTAACTCTGTTTAATCTTAATGGCATTTATTATTCATATTTAAAAACACTGAATATGGATTTTTAAATTGGGAGCCTTTCTGGCTTTTAATCCGGGACTTCTGCTCACTCTGGCAATCCTTACATACTCAGAAAGAAGAAACACCTTCCAAAACTGAAACTCTGCAAGCAAAACAATTATTCCATGAGGTGAGAAATTCCTTATCGAATAGTTTAAGACTAGACTAACATGAGTTTGCTACAAGGCGCAAGACTCTTCCTTCTCATCCAAACCTGTTGCAGATGAATGGACAAGTAAAGTTAATAGAAGACTACAAACCTAACACCCACGGCATCCACTGCTTTCCCTTAGCATTTTTTTGTTGTTGTTGTTACATCCATTAGGAACTTGGAAAAATAGATAAACTACCTAAATTGCTCTGGGGACTACCAGCCTGAAGTTTAGAAATACAAAGTATTGTGTGCTGGATGGCGGAGTTGGGACATAATTCCTTTAAAGAACGTGGATATTGGCCGGGCGCGGTGGCTCACGCCTGTAATCCTAGCACTCTGGGAGGCCGAGGCGGGTGGATCGCTCAAGGTCAGGAGTTCGAGACCAGCCTGAGCAAGAGGGAGACCCTGTCTCTACTGAAAAATAGAAAGAAATTATCTGGACAACTAAAAAAAAAATATATATATATATATAAAAATTAGCCAGGCATGGTGGCACATGCCTGTTCCAGCTACTTGGGAGGCTTAGGCAGAAAGATTGCTTGAGCCCAGGAGTTTGAGGTTGCTGTGAGCTAGGCTGACGCCACGGCACTCTAGCCAGGGCAACAGAGTGAGACTCTGTCTCAAAAAAAAAAGAAGAAAAGAACGTGGATATCCCTTTTGTAAATCCACTATTGGGGTTGACAGAGATCAGCCTATTTAAAAAAAAAAAACCAACCCAATGGATACGAGTCTTTCATGGAGTCGATTTTCAGTAGGCCCCTGCTTAAATGCAAAAGGAATGTTTCAGAAAGGTTAGCACCTACTCAAATGGAAGAACAATAGGGAAATAGCCTTACTGCAATTTTCCTCAAGAGTACCCGTAGCAAGCGAAGGGCCTCAACCCGCCTCTGAGCCAGCAGGTACTTCCGCTCCTCCCATTCCTCTGAAGAGTCCGGCTCCTGTGGTTCCTCAGTTTTGGCTTTGTCCTTCTGCTTCCTTTGCCGGTGTCTGTCCCTTTCCTTCAGCGCTCGCTTCCTGACCCTGGTCTTCTTCCTCTTTTCCTGGGCCTTCCTCTCCTCGTCTTTTCTTCTTCTGGACAATGATTAAGATGAAACTATTCAGAAGGTATTTATTAAGCATTGGATCTCCTCGCTCCTTCCCCCTGCCAGGGGAGGACAGAGCGGCTAGTTTCCAGGAATCTACCAATGCTAACCCCACGGCCTAGCATAGGCAACGTATGATAAAACAACAATACTGTTAAGCATCAGTCAAGGGAGAAAGACCTATCATTTCGTTGGTCAGACAGAAGTATGGGAAGGAGATCTTATGCGGAGCTAGAGCATCAAAAAAAGAAGCCTACAGAATTCAAAGGAGGGACCTCTAGCCCTCATTTTATCAAACCACTGGCAGGGACTACAGGATCCAGCTTTCACAGTGATGACCCAATTTTCTTGTGAACAAAACCTTCTGTGAGTTGGTTTCACACAGGCAAATAAAGATGAGTCAAGGCACTCAGAAAATCTTCAGAGTGAGAACCGGTCTTTGGCACAAAATAACACAGCATATACCATCAGAAAAACATACTGGCTTATAAGAATACGAGTATTTTTTACAGCTATTTTCTGAAAATTAAAACTATTTCAGTTAGGCCCTTATGGAAACAAGGGGAAGGAGAAAGAAGGGAAAATTATCAGAGTCAAAACTTAATCAAAACCCAGAAGATGATCTAAATTGGATGTTTAGCCTAGAATTTGGGGGGGAATAGTTTCTTTACTGAGCTCAAGCTCTGGCCAAATTTCCCAGATAGAGCCTCAAGCAACTCCTATCACCCCACCAGCCAACAAAGGGAGAGGCACATGGAAGGATACTCTTTATCCCATTTTTTGAATGGCTACAACTTACATGAAAGATTGGAAGAATAAATATGCATGAGGTGGGGCCAAGAGGTAAAATTGGTTTTCAGAGCCCCATAGTTCTGGCCCATCTGTACTTTCTTGGCAAACTTTTGGCAATCCAATAGCCCCTTCCAGGCCCCAAACCCTAAATTGGAAAACAATGATAAGCTCAAAGAAATAAATATGGAGGCTCCTTACCTTCACAAAGAATTTAAGTGAACGAGAAAAATGGTCCCAACAAATCCATGCCTTCTTGCCTATGAGTTAGTTTGATTATTGACTATTTTATAGAAGAAGCTCTTTTCCAGACCTAATTTTTTAAAATTTTAAATTGATACACTAGGTAATATTGGCAAATTTTAGGTAAATTGGTAAAATTTTTAATCTGGAAGGCTAGGGTTTTCGGTGTAAAAGTTCCTGGTCCTTTTTTAAAAAAAATCATTTCTTTCCAGACATCTTAATCTGTTTAGTTCCATTATTCCTCACTATTTGTTCTCCCTGACATACATGTTTTATTGTCTCCCTCTGTCACCCAGGCTAGAGCACAGTGGCATGATCATAGCTCACTGCAGCTTCAAACTCCTGGGCTCAAGTGATTCTCCTGCCTCAGCCTCCTGAGTAGCTGAGACTATAGGCATATGCCGTGACGCCCGGCTAGACAAACATAATTTCTGAAATCTCTTGTTTTCAACTGTTAGTGATTTTGGTTTTGTAACAGCACAGTTGAAAGACTGTAGCCTTCAGTGGAGTTTTCTAATCTGAGCCAATTCCTGCTCCCCATCCCAATGCTGTCTATCAAGTCTAGCCATTGACCCAAAGACATTAATCCGCAAATCAAACGGAAAAAAACCTTCTTCACTAAAGTTGGTCTACATACCTTTCAGCCACTTCCTCTTCTCTTTTCTTTTCCTTTTTCCTTTCTTCTTCCAACTCTTGTAATTTTAGCCTTTCCTGATTTCTTCTCCTTATAGCTCCTTCGCTGAAGTGTTTAGTTGTATCAAACATAACCTGCCCGAAAACAATTCAAAGTTTCATTAGAAGAGTTTTCTAGCCAGCTGGGTATGTCCCAGGCCAAACAGATAAAACTAAGATGGTACAAGTCAACTGAAGATCAAATGAATTCAAAATGTACTCTCTGTATCCTGGTAGCCACGCTGTTTCACTGCTTCTTAGCTGCTAGCTGAATAGTGCTTGTGGGCTCTGGGATTTTCTGTGGCAGAACCTTTGAATAAGTATATCAAATCATCACCTTAACTTTATAGAATTTTGTTTGTTAATCATACCTCAATAAAGCTATTTTAAAAACCCTTGAGGAGTTTACTTTACATATGGTCATAGCATCACAGTGCCATTATAGGCATAGGCTGAGAAATGCGAATATATTACCTCTGGTTTGTTATAAAGATCAACTGAGTTAATGTATTTTTTTTTTAGTCACCAGAAACAAAAATAGTCAAAAAGTATGCATGGGAGGGGGAGCCAAAATGCAAGAAAACTGACCTAATGAGATATAATATCTGATTATTGTGGTTATTAAACTACTTTTAAAATCTTGAGATACAGTGAAAGTCAGATTGAGGCATTACAAAATAGATTTGCTTAAAAAATAAAAGGATTAGGACACAAAGCATGTCTCAAAAAATTTAAAAAAATAGAAACCATACCATGCATCTTCTCAGATCATAGTGGAATAAAAACAGAAATCAACCCCAATAGAAACTCTCATCTCTACACAAAGTCATGAAAATTAAACAACTTTCTGCCGAACGATTCCTTCATAAATGAGGAAGTAAAGATGTAAATCAAAAGATTCTTTGAACTAAATGACAAAGGTGACATAAGTTATCAAAATCTGTGGGACACAGCCAAAGCGGTCCTGAGAGGAAAGTTTATTTCCATAAATGCATATATCCAAAAGTCAAAAAGATCACAAATAGACAACCTAATGAATAGACTCAAAGAACTGGAAAAAGAAGAACAGACCAACCCCAAACCCAGCAGAAGAAGGGAAATTGGTAAGATCAAATCAGAACTAAATATGAAATTGACAACAGGGAAACTATATGGAAGATTAATAAAACAAAAAGTTGGTTATTTGAAAAAATAAACAAAATTGACATACCTTTGGCCAAACTAACAAAAAACAGAAAAGAAAATTCTCTAATAAGCTCCATCAAGAACAAAAAAGGAGAAGTTACAACTGATGCCATGGAGATTCAAGATATAATTTATGAATATTACAAAAACCTTTATGCACACAAACTGGAAAATGTGCAGGAAATGGACTAATTTTTAGAAACACACAGCCTCCCTAGGATCAACCAGGAAGAAATAGAATTCCTCAACAGACCAATATCAAGGACTGAAATTGAAACGGCAATAAAAAACATTCCAAAAAAGAAAAGTCCCGGACCAGATGATTTCACACTCGAATTTTACCACACCTACAAAGAAGAACTGGTGCCTATCCTGCAGAAATTATTCCACAACATCAAGAAGGATGGATTCCTCCCCAATACATTTTATGAAGCCAACATAACCCTGATACCAAAACCAGGAAAGGACACAACAAAAAAAGAAAACTACAGACCAATATTCCTTAATAATATAGATGCAAAAATTCTCAACAAAATTCTAGCTAACTGATCCAGGTGCTTATTAAGAAAATAATCCATCATGACCAAGTGGGCTTCATCCCAGAGATGCAGGGATGGTTCAACATACGTGAATCTATAAACGTAATTCACCACATAAACAGAAGCAAAAACAAAAGCCATATGATTCTCTCAATAGATGCAGAAAAAGCATTTGACAAAATTCAGCACCCTTTTATGATAAGAACACTTAAAAAAATAGGCATAGATGGAGCTTACCTAAAAATGATACAAGCAATTTATGACAAACCCACAGGTGACATCATACTGAATGGGGAAAAATTGAAAGCATTCCCACTTAGAACTGGAACCAGACAAGGTTGCCCACTATCTCCGCTTTTATTCAACGTAGTGCTGGAAGTCCTGGCCACAGCAATCAGGCAAGAGAGTGGGATTAAAGGCATACAAATGGGAACAGAAGAGATCAAACTCTATTTGCTGATGACATGATATTATATCTAGAAAACCCCATGGATTGAACCAAGAGGCTTCTGGGATTGATAAATGAATTCAATAAAGTCTCAGGATTTAAAATCCATACACACAAATCAGAGGTTTTCATATATGCCAAGAGCAGTCATATCGAGAACCAAATCAGAGACTCAATTCCCTTCACAATAGCAACAAAGAAAATAAAGTATCTAGGAATATATTTAACTAAGGAGGTAAAAGATCTCTACAGGGAGAACTATGAAACATTGAGGAAGGAAATAGCTAGGACGTCAACAGGTGGAAAACCATACCATGCTCGCGGGTCGGCAGAATCAACGTCGTTAAGATGTCTATACTACCCAAAATGATCTGCAGATTCAATGAGATCCCTATTAAAATACCAACATCATTCTTCACAGATGTAGAAAAATTGATTTTATGCTTTGTATGGAACCAGAGAAGACCCCGCATAGCAAAAACCATTGAAGACAATAAAAATAAAATGGGAGGTATCAACTTACAAGACTTCAAACTTTATTATAAGGCTGTAGTAATCAAAAAAGCTTGGTACTGGCTCAAAAATAGAGCCATTAACCAGTGGAACAGAACTGAGAACCCAGATATAAAATCGTCCTCATATAGTCACCTAACCTTTGACAAAACAGAGAAAAACATACACTGGGGAAAAGAATCCTTATTCAATAAATGGTGCTGGGAAAACTGGATCGCCACGTGTAGAAGACTGAATCAGGATCCACACCTTTCACCTCTCACAAAAATCAACTCACGTTGGATAACAGATTTAAACGTAAGGAATGAAACTATTAGAATTCTAGAGGAAGATGTTGGAAATACTCTTCTAGACATTGGCCTAGGCAAAGAATTTATGAAGAAGACCCCAAAGGCAATCACAGCAACAACCAAAATAAATAAATGGGACCTGATCAAA
>CAUYSK010019278.1:0-14725 GCA_963575035.1 Avahi laniger | reverse complement strand
ATTTGCTTCAAATGCCAAACGACCGTAGAATGGTTGACTACGTTGAGTTCTTCGCCCACTTCTTGTGTAGCTGTAAGGGGATCAGCTTCGATGATTGCTCTCAATTGGTCATTGTCAACTTCCAATGGCCAGCCACTGAACTCCTCATCTTCAAGGCTTTTGTCTCCTTTGCAAAACTTCTTGAACCACCACTGCACTGTACCTTCATTAGCAGTTCCTAGGCCAAATGCATTGTTGATGTTGCGAGTTGTCTCCACTGCCTTACAACCCATTTTTAACTCAAATAAGAAAATTGCTTGGATTTTTTTTTTTGTATAACATCATTTCCATAGTCTAAAATAAAAATCAAATCAACAGCAAGTAATAAATCATTAGCAAAAAAAAGAGCAAGAAATGTACATTGAAATGATGTATAACATTTAAGAATGTATTTTAGTATCGAAGGGCAAATTTCAACAATGCTAAAACCGCAGCTAATTTTGCACCAACTTAAGGTATCAACAAGCCATTTTTATTTACTATTTACTTTTGAATAACAGATACGGTATTAAAAGACATGTAGTCTTTCTTCATTATAGGGCAAGCTCCCAATCATGTCAATAATTATTTTTGCTATTAATGCCCATAAATGAAAATACTCAAACATCCAAGCATTTACATAATGCCTATATCCTACTGTAAATAACACTTACGAATGTCTTGAGGTATCCTCCACAGTTCACAGATGTATACTGCTACATTACATTATCTGTCTAAGGTCATATTCTTGAAAATGGTTAAAAAGTATTTGAAATAATCATTTATAAAAATTAATAATTCTACCAAAGATTACTTAATACTATTATCTAAGTATTAACAGTAAACTAATAGTCAAAGAAAATGGTGCGTTTTTGTTAGATGGTTGGTTTATATTCATTAGAAGTCAGCCCTGCTCCATGTGCGTGCACATACCACATACATAACCTGATCTGTGTTAATGATTTTTACTTCATATTAAATAAGTATAAGCATGTTAAACTTGTGTATTTTCTCACCCACTCATTTTGAAACCCTCTGTGGGATGTGGCTACAGTAAAATGTCAGCTTGGTTATTACCTTTAAAGTAAGAAATTTCCCAGCAAAATTGGGAAGCTAGTGACAACAAAGTGAAACTAATGCCTTCCCAGTTGAGTTTCACTCTTGGTTTCTTTCATGGCATAAACCAACTTGCCCATGTAAAAGCTACACCCTTTCTTTGGTAGCATAACTGCAGAAGAGGAGAGAAAATAGCAATGCATTTTACTTACTAGCCTTGGTCTACCTACAGCATTTTTCCTTGCCCATGAAAAAAAGTTGTGCGTGTGTGTGGAGGAGAAATGACCAAGATCAGTACAGTGGTACTTCTTTGTTCTCAACATTACTGATGTTCCAGACTCTTTCATTTAATTGTATTTTCTCTAAGGAGTTTTTGTTTGTTTGTTCTGGGCTATTTTGCTGAATATTGTTGCTGTCTTAAGAACAATGTACTCTCAGACCCAGACAGTTTCTGGGTAAATTGAGCAAAAATGAGTAAATTTTTTAGACCTTCAAAGAATAAGAGTTCTTATGCTATTTAAACTACTTCAGAGCAGAGGAAGAAGAACTCTTCCCAGTTCGTTTTAGGAAACCGAGCATAATCTTGACATCTATTAATAAACCTGGTAAAGATAACAGAAAAAGATGACCACAGATGGATATCAATTATTGATTTTAAATAAAAATGCTACCAAAAAGGAATCAATATATGCTTAAATATTATACCATGATCAAGTTTAAGATTGGTTCACAAACTGGAAATACAGTAAAACAATTCACAATCATTAACAGGTCAAAAAAACAAACAAACAAACAAAACACCTAGGATAAGTTATTAGAGATGCCAAAAAGCCATTTGACAAAATTCAACTTCTGTTTCTGATAAAAATGTTAAGTAATGGAAAGATGAGGCCGGTGTGGTGGCTTATGCCTGTAATCCTAACACTTTGGGAGGCTGAGGCAAGAGGATTGCTTGAGGCCAGGAATTCAAGACTAGCCTGGAATTCACTTTGTTAACAAAGCAAGACTCCATCTCTACCAAAAAAGAAAAAAAAAAAAATTAGCTGGGTTGTAGTGGTGCGTACCTGTAGCCCCAACTACTCAGAAGGCTGAGGTGGGATGATCATTTGAGCCCAGGAGTTTGAGGTTGCAGTGAGCTATGACTGAGTGAATACACTCCAGCCTAGGCAAAAAGAGCAAGACCCTGTCCCTAAAAACAAACAAACAAACAAAAAGAAGTAATGAAAAGACATTATCTCAACACAAGAAATACAGATACCAAATGAACATTGAACATCAATTATTTAAAATTGTTCTCAAAGTGCCAGCCTATGAAAACAGACACTGTTCCTCCCCAATCATAAAAATGATTTTAGACACAATCCAAATATTGGTTCTCTGTATAAATCCTAATAAGCTAGAACTATTAAAGGAAACTTCCTTGATAAACAGAATTTATTAGAAATTAACAGTAGACTTCACATATAATGACATAGTAAAAACATCCCCAAATCAAGAAACAAGATAAGGATGACCAGAATCATTGTTATTTTTTATCACCATTCTGAGGAAGGTAGCAATTCATTAAAGCAAAGAAAGTATAAGAGATAAGATTATTACATTAAGATGACTGTTTTCCTAGAAAGTTCAAGAGAAAAAATGTACTAAAACTAATAAATTTAAAATGTTGGCCAGATACATAAACACTCATCTACATACCAATGACAAAATATTATAAAATATAATGATTAAAATCTCAAAAGGATTATTTTAATGAGACATGAACAATTTATTTTAAATTTTATCTGATAGAAAATGCAATAATATTCAAGACAATTTTAAAAGGAAAAATGAAGAGGGACTTGCCCTATGAATTACTAAAAAATGCCACAATCAAAGCAGATTGGTATTTGTGAAGGGAGAGACAAATGGATCAAAGCAACAGATGAATCTAAAAAAAAAGACACATGTACACATGGGAATTTACTATATTAAGGAGGTATTCCCAGTCAGTTGGGAAAGAACCAATTTCAACAAATGATTACTGGAAAAATGGCTACTCATTCATGAAAAAAAGAAAAAAATTAAATCTCTGTCTTATACAATGTACAAAAATAATTTTCAGATGTTTTAATGAATAAATCATAAGAATTAACAGATAACATAGGAGAAGATTTTAAAAATTTTTGAGTGGAGACTGCTTTCTTACATGAGATACAAAACCTGGGCATTTTAAACCAAAACACTGACAGTTCTTGAAAAGATGTCACATATTTCGCAAAGGATTAACATATCTGTATTCTAATGAGAAACAGGTAATTTTGAAGAATAATGGACAATATGTATGGACAGGGCACATTAAGCAATGGTTAACTACATTATGGTACATCACAAATGAATAATATGCTGACATTACAATAGAATACAGCTACATATGGCAAGACTTCCACCATGTAGTTTTAATAAGAAACACATGATAGAACAGTATGTATAGATAATCGCATTTTCATAAGAAAGGGATATAACATGACTGCACATATAGGAGCGATGTGGAAAGCCTTCGATTACATATTGTTGGGGAGGGGATTGAGGGGTTTTTCTTTCTGTTTTGTACGTGGTTATATCATTTGAGGGTCCCACCCAAATGAGGTGGACAAAATAATTTTCAGCAGAATACACTGCTTGCTTCTCTGCTACCTCTTGTTTGAATGTGTATTCCAGTTGTGATAGGCAAGCAGATCATTTTCTTTTCCTTCAATTTCAAGTTACCTAACTTCCTTTACTACCATTTCTCCCTATAATAATTAGCCAAAAGCATCTCCTGTGAGATAAATGACACTTTACATAGCAAGGCTGCTTTACTTTTGCTTGTTACAGCATAACAGTAAAACAGCATAACGCCGCTTTGATTATCTTCCCTCTTTCTACTTCTTGACAAGCACAGCTTTTTAAGCCTTTAACCCGTGGCTCGACGTTTACACCTGGGTGGGGACTCTACCCAACGCCTGGGTTCCCACTATGGGCGGGGTTTGCCTCTGCTCTTTCCGCCTCAGCCACCCATTCTCTCCGTGACCCTGTGGGAAGTTACAAAACTTCTCATTGAGCAGGCTACGATGACACCACACAGGAAAGCAGAGAGCGGAATTGTGCAACCACCTTGTGAAAAACAACAAAAAGGACCTATTAAAAAGTTTTCAAAAGAGTAACCACGAGAGTATTTGATTCTGGGAGGCAGCTCCTCTCCTGAAGGGAAGTCGGGGACACTCCTGAAGGGGTCCACTGCTCACCCCCCCACCGCAGGCCCCGTCGCCCCGTTTTTCAGGCAAAGGAGTCAAGTCACCCAGAGCGGCCGACGCGGAGACTGGCCAGGTTCCTCCCCTACAGCCGGGGGGGCGGGAGCTGTCGTTGCTGTGCTGACGTCGCGGGCCCGGAAAGCCCCTTCTAAGTCCGCTCCGCGACACGGACCCTGGGGTTCCTCTCACACAGAATCCCTCCCCAATGTGTGAACTAGTTGTCTCCGTTGTTACTTTGCTTCTCTCCCTGCGGCGCCCACACTGCCAGCGCGTCCCTCTAGCTCACACAAACAAATTCTCCGTCGCCGGAGATTCGGACACACCAACTCATTCACGAAGTTTCTTACTCACAGTTCAGGGATTCCGGAGTCTTTCAGGCGTCAAGTCGCCGGCAACCGACCGACTGACTCCAGCCGGAAGTTATTTTTCGTTCCAGTTCAGAGGGCAGCGCCTGCGCGCGGAGCCATTAATCTCCTCACCCTGCACCCGGCATGGCCAGGCCGGCCGCCTTCCCGCCCCGCCCCTCTCACCCCGCCCACCCTCGCTCCGCCCCCCGAAGCCCCGCTCCGCCCCGCCCCGTTTCAGCTGCGCCCCGGCCCCCCCCCCGCGCCCCGCCAGGCCCTGCCCATCCCTGGGAAAACGTCAGCCATGGAAAGGAATCCAATGTCTAGTTTTAAAGGTTACCTGAGGGTCTTGGCTAGGTTTTTTGCCAAACAATAAATAACCAGTAAATAAATAACCGATAAATAAATAACATCACCCTATATATGAGTTAGAGTGCCCAAGCATCACCTGAGAAGCTTGTTAACATGCAATTTCACCAACCAACCCTGAGAGATTCCACTTCAGAGCAACTGGGGTGAAGCCCAGGAAACTGCGTTTTCAACAGATCCTCATATGAATGTGGTTACAGTGGTTAAAATCCACACTCTGAGAAACACTACACTCACACACGTTTGGTTTTTCTCCAACTAGTAGAGCTTTTCACTAAATGTACTTGCTAAAGTTGAATGGTTGATAAATGGAAGTAGAACTCAATTAGAAAATTTCTAAGACTTTCCCATTTTTTCCATTTCCTAGCCATGTTTGAATATTCTCCAAGGTAGAAATTTTAGTCAAATACTGCAAGAAAAGTATCTTTTCCCTTTAGAACAAGAAGATCAGGTTCTGGCTGCCCCAATTTCTCCCTGTCCTTCTGAATTACGGATGTTTACACATTTTTCTTTAGGCCAGTAGTAAGTCCAAGGATTTAAAAACCTGCCAAATTACATTGCATTCTACCTGGTTATCTTGAATATTGAGCTTACTTTTAAAAGTCAAAGTCAAAATATCATTTAAAAATTTTTTAACAGAATCTTCTCATATATTAATATACATTTTGACTAGATGAATAATTTTCTTGTAATAAGTAATTGAGTTAAACATGACAATACAACACTGCTTAAGAATTTTGTTAAACACTTTTTTTAGAGCAATTTTACGTTTACAGCAAAATTGAAAGGAATGTCCAGACATTTCCCATACACTTTCCGCTCCCACACGTGCATAGCCTCCCCCAGTATCAATATCCCTCACTGAAGTGGCAGTGAAAAAAGCTGCTATAAACATCCATGTGCAGGTTTTTGTATGGACAAAAGTTTTCAACTCCTATGGGTATGGGTATACCAAGGAGTATGATTGCTGGATCTGACATAAGAGTATGTCTAGTTTTGTAAGAAACTGTCAAACTGTTTTCCAATGTGACTGCATTCCCGCCAGCAATGAATGAGAGCTCTTGTTGCTCCAAATCTTCGCCAGCATTTGATGATGTCGGTGTTCTGGATTTTGGTCATTCGAATAGGTATGCAGTGGTATCTCACTGTTGTTTTAATTTGCATTTCCTTGATGACATATGATATGGAACATCTTTTCATATGCCTATTTGCCATCTGGTTACCTTTTGGGGAGGTATCTATAAAGGTCTTTGACCCATTTTTTAATTGGGTTGTTTTCTTACTGTTGAGTTTTAAGTGTTCTTTGTATATTTCGGATAATAGTCCTTTACCAGATATATCTTTTGTAAATATTTCCTCCTGGTCTGTGGCTTGTTGTTTTATTCTCTTGAATAAAATTATACTAAATTCCCTTTTGCAAAGCAGAAAATTTTAATTTTGATGAAGTTCAGCTCATTCAGCACTGCTTGAACAAATTGAAGGAGCTGCTTTGAAGATTTCTGATTGACATAGTAGAATTTAATAATACACTCAGAATCTGAAGCTGAATGCAAAGACATTTTGAAATACAGAAATGCTAAAAACTTTGAATAAGAAAAGAAAAAACTAGATATACACATTTGTTAAATATATATTTTTTCTCTCTTTCTACTCCCATAATGTTGTAGTCATGAAGAGAAGTGGTTGTATAGATCCCCATATGTGAAAAATGCATTAATGCTGGTAGAATTATTTTAGATGGATGAATTTTGTGCTAAAATAGTGTTGAACATTTTTCTTTTCCTATAATGATGATGAATTATTTAGAATTCACATACAGATTATTTTATGAAAGTTAGGAATTGAGTTGAGATATTTACTTGAGGAAGAATCCTTTAAAAGAATGACATAATTTTATTCCTGTTTTTTTCCACTCCTATTATTACATACTTCAAGTCAGCAAATGATGTAGCATTGGAGGTGAGGTAGGGACTGCAGCCTTATTAAAAGTATTTTGGAAGTTATTTTTAAAACTGCTTAATATTTTATTGAGAGTTCTGAATATAAACCTAAAGAAAAGGAAACCTGCCAGTATAAACACTTACTATAACTTGGAATGTCAGGTAGGATCTCAGTCAAATCTTTGATGAGAAATATTACTGTTAATAGAATCTGGTTGACTTGTGATTTAAGATGACATCTGGACTAGCTGTGTCTCAGACTCTCCAACTAAAATGCCTATGAAAAATTGGAAAAATATGAGAAGTTACAATAGCATCGGAAGGCAGGACTGACAACTAGGGGCACGGTATGTGGTTGAGCTAGCTGTACTTACTTGCCAAGCCTTGCCCCCTTCAGCGTGAGTCTTCCAGGATGGGCGCTTTTGCTAATTCACCGTAAAAGTAGCTGCAACTCTGTTGACAAGCACCTTACTATCAGAACTTGATAGGATTTTGCACCTATTGCAAGAACTGTGGAGCTGAAATAGACATATACTTTTTTGTTAGAAGGCAAGCAAACCTACTGGCCTGAAGGATAGTAAGGAAGCTAGTTGCCTCGTGGCAAGTACTAGTGAATTGAACAGTAACTCCACTACTATGTATGACATTTAAGTAGTATTTTATACCTCTCTGCCCCAATGTCCTCCATTAGCACCTCTCTCTGTTATCCATTTTGAAGCTACAGCTTGGAGAATACCAGTGATACCCCAATGAGATGGATAGATGGCGATGCTCTGTATATAAGCATGTGAAGCCAGTAACAAAAGAAGGTGGGCAGACAGGGCTGGGTATTTGACTCTCTCTGGGGGGTTAATTTTTCATACATGGTTTCTACCAAATAAAAGATGAAAAATTGTTTCTGATTAACCAGGAATTCTCCTCTTCCTAGTAAAATAACTAGCCAGTAAAGGTAAGGGATCTCACCTTAGCCCAACACCCACAATGACAAAGTTGATAAATGTCAGCTGCAAGATAAGAAGTTAGCTGTCAACTGTGTATGTCTATTTGTCTCCGCCCAAGATCTATGCTGAGGGACTAATAGCAATCAGACGGATAATGAGAAGAACCAAGTAAAATCCACACATTCAGTTAGTAAAGGTGACATAAGACTTGGAATGAGTGAATATGAGACAAAGCATCCCTTTGAAAAGATTTGCTGCATAAAGGAAAGTCCTCGAAATGCAAAGAAAGCCAGCGCTTTGGAAAATGGTTTACCAGAAGCAGAAGTAAGTGGAAAGAATCTGCTTTTTATTTTCTACACAAAAAGAGATGATATATAAGACAAACTGTTACATTAAGATAAGGAGGGACCTAGAGACATGGAGAAATAAAAACAAAGCTGGATAAGTTAAGGCTATAAGGACACAGAACATGCAATGGCAAAATTCAGATATTATTTGGACATAATCAAGAATGCAATCAATATTTCAGAATATTAAATCAATGACTAAATCTTGAAAAACTATCAAAATGTGAATAGAAAGAACATAGATGACAATTATGAAATAGTGGAAATTATTCAAGAGATTGGGATAAATGGGACAGAAATAGCAACCGAAGATATATGTAAGAAGATATCTGAAATAAAAATTTGATCCAATGTAATATTTCGTTAGAGATAAAAAGTACTCAGTGAGTTTTGAAATAAAAGAGTCCAAACACCTTGACCTATCTTTATAAAAATTTCAATATTAAATTCTGTATCATTTCATTCCCTTAGTCAGCAAATATTTTGTGAATGTTTGCTATGTGCTAAGAATTAGGGATGGAAATATGACCAAGATACAGTCCTACCTTAAAAGAACTTAATTTCTGCAGTGGGTGACATATGTACAAAAAGCAGGCAATCACAACGCCATGTGGTATTACAATATTGCAATAGGGGTAAGTATAGGGTACCCTGAAAGAACATTGGAGAGCTCTTAGTCCAGGCTTGAGAGGGTGAAGGAAGTCTCCTGGTATACAAAGTATAGAAAAAGTCCGGCAAGAATCCAGGTGGAAAAAAATAAATTACTTGCGAAGGAAGAAAAATAGACTTGTCTTCAACACTGAACGTCAGAAGGTGGATAGAATAACATTTACAGTTGCCTGGGAAAGGTTTGACCTAAAAAGTTTATACCTACTCAAGTTATCATGCATATGGAAAAGGAAAGCAAAGACATTCTTTGATATCTAAAGGTTTAGAAATCAAACCACCCATTTCTTGACACAATTGAAGACATACTTCAGTTAGTTAAGAAGGAATCAAAATTAAAAACTCAAGAAAGGTGAAATTCTGATATAAAATAAGTATTAGAAAACATTTAAAATAATTTAAATATTGGATTAAGTAAAAACATGTAAGTACAAACAATGGGAAAATTTAAAGTAATTTCTGAAACATAAGATATACATAATTATTTAATAAATAATTTAATAATAATACTGTGGTCTGAACTTCCTGATTATAGCAATAAAAACTGAAGTGAGTGGTAGAGAGGAGGCAGGAAGTAAATGTGTTCTGCTAATTTACTCATTTTCTCATCTTCTATATATGGAAATAAGAAAATGATAGACTCTCATTCTAACTCTGATAATTAAAGATATATTATTTTAGGTTTTTTTAAAAGTGAAAGTAAATAACTACAAGTAGAATTAAAAATTTTATATTTATTTTTATGTTAATAGAGGAAAAAAGAAAGAAAACATTGCCCATGTAACAAAGATATAAAACTTTTAATTTCCAACATTTATTGGTCATCCAATCAGGTAAAATCTGTGAGTACTCCTCTGCAATATTTCTTGTATGTATAGACTCTGTGTCCCCATTGTCATATTCTGTCTCCATTGCCATCCTTTATTCAAGCCACCATCAATTTATAATTACCCTGCTAAACTCCTAACTGTTCTTCTCAGTTTCTCTCTTATCATATTCTAAATGTTATTATGTTTCTTTATCACTTAAAGTAAATCAATGTCTTCCCATCACCTTCAGAATAAAATCCAAACTCTAAGCTTGGAATGAGAACTCTTCCACCTTTCCAGACTTATGTCCTGCCTCTTTCTGACATGGTGGCTTCTTTCAACACCTTTTCTGTCCTTTTCAGGTATTTGCCAATGTAGTTTCCTCAGCCTAGAAATTGTTTCCCTCATATTTTAACTGGTCTGTTGAGGCCTCTGCTGAAGTATAAGAAGCCAGTGAGCTTCTTGTAATTCTAAGCAAGGCCACACTTGATTTCCAAGTAAAGACTATGGGCTCCTATTTCACCCTGTCCTTTCCCCTTTATGACATGTATCACACTTGAAATTACAAGATACACACTTGGATGTTTTTAAGGTTAGGTTGGCTATTACAAGATGCTAAAGAAACTTGCACCCACCAGGCAGAGATCTAAGTGGTCATTGCCCCCACAAAGGCAAACTGAAGCTGAGAGCAGCTAAAGCATGCTAGTTATGAGTGAGAGTTCTGTATAAAAATTGCCTCATTCATATGTTGGTATTGCCATTTAGAAACCATATGACTGTGCCTCAGTTTCTTCATCTGTCAAATGCAGCAAATAATAATACTTGCCTCAAATGTGTGTATTTGTGCAATGAAATAATATATGAACAGGGCCTGGTCTGCAGGAGGAATTCTGTAAATATTGGCTAATATAGACAATTTCTGTAACTTAGTAGGTGGTTCCCATGCAGTTGATTTTTAATTTAAATAAATAGTCATAATTATCCCTTAAAATGTCTTTAAAAGTACACACTGAGAAGGCCCAGATATTGGACTTACTGAAAAAGACTTTCAATCAATTGTCTTAAACATGCCAAAAGAGCTGAAGGAAACCATGGACAAAGAACTAAAGAAAACCCGGAAAATGATGTATGAATAAAATGAGAATATCAATAAAAAAATAAAAATCATAAAAAAGAACCAAATAGAAATTCTGGAACTGCATGACACAATAACAAATAGAAAATGCATTAAAGGGTTTGAACAGCAGATTTGAGCAAACGGAAGAAAAAGTCAGAATGTGATGATAAGACAAATAAAATTATCCAGTTGGAATAGAAAGAAAAAGGATGAAGAAAAGTAAACAAAACTTATGGGATTTGTGGGGTACCATCAAGCTTACCAACTGTGCTTTGTGGGAGTCATAAAAGAGAAGTGAGAAAAAAGGAACAGAGAAAAATATTTGAAGATATAATGGCTGAAAACTTCCCAATTTGATAAAAAACTGAAACTGAACCTTCAGAGAGCTCAATCAACTCCAAGTTAGAAGAACTAAAAAAAAGAAAAGCCACACTGAGGCACATTATAATCAAAGTGTTGAGAACATAAGACAAGGAGAAAATCCTGAAAACAGCAAGACAGAAATGAAATATTTTGTGCAAGTGTTCATCATAAAGATTAACAGCCCATTTGGCTTTTAAACCATGGAGGCCAGAAGACAGCGGAAATGACATATTTAAAATTCTAGAAAAAGAATTCTATATCTTACAAAACTATCCTTCAAAAATAAAGGATAAATTAAGACATTATGAGATAAACAAAAGCTGAGGGAGTTTGTTGTTAGTAGACTTACTCTAAAGAAATTATAAATGGAGTCCTTTAAGCTGAAATAAAAGGCCACTAGACAATAATTTGAGACCCATATAAAGAAATAAAGAACATCAGTAAAGGAAATTACATAGGTAAATATAAAAGCCAGCATTATTGTATTTTTGGTTTGTAATTTCTCTTTCAATTTTCTACATGATTTAAAAGACAAAAATAATTATATTAATGGGCACAACATATAAAGATATAATTTGTGACAACATCACATAATGGGGCGATTAAGCTGCACAGGAGTAGAGTTTTGGTGTGTTACTGAAATTAAGTAGGTATCAATTCAAATTAAATTTGAATTAAATTTATAAATTTAAGCTGTTGATTATAATCCCCATGGTAATAACTAAGAAAATATCTGAAAAAAACAAAAGAAAATGAGAAAAGAATAAAATAGTATATGGCAAAGAATCAATTAAACACAAAAAACGGAAGTAATGGAAGAAGTGAGGAATAGAAAAATGGTATAAGACATACAGAAATGAAGTAGCAAAATGGCAGAAGTAAGGCCTTATTAGTAATTACTTTAAATGTAGAGGGATTACGTCTTCAATTAAAAGTCAGAGCTTGGCAGAATGGATAATATAACATGATCAAATGATAAAACTATATGGTGTCTACTAGAGACTTATTTTGGATGCACAGATACAAATAGATAAAAGTGAAATTATGGGAAAAGATTTTCCATGCAAACAGTAACCAAAGGAGAGATGAAATGGCTATACTAATATTAAACAAAATAGACTTTAAGTAAGAAATTGTTACAAGATATAAAGAAGCATATTCCATATTGACAAAAGGGTCATTCAAGAAGATATAGCAATTATACACATATACCTATCAAGCTACAGGGCTGCCAAATACATGAACCAAACATTGATAGAATTGAGGGGAGAAATGGACAGTACTACAATAATCATTGCAGACTTCATTATGCCATTTTTAATAATGAATAAAAAAAAGAAGATCAAAAAGGAAACAGACAACTTGAACAATGCTATAAACCAACTGGACTTCACAGATATATATAAAGCACTCCACCCAACGAAAGAAAAATACACATTCTTCTCAAGTGGACATGGAATCTTCCCCAGAATATACCAACTGTTAGACCAGAAGAAATTCTCCATATATTTAAAAAGATTGAAATCATACAAGGTATCTTCTTCACCCAAAATGGAATGAAAATAGGAATCACTAATGTAAGGAAAACTGAAAAATTCACAAATATGTGTAAATTAAGCAACACATTCTTAAACAACCAATGAGTCAAAGAAGAAATAACAAGAGAAATTAAATTTACTTAGAGATGAATGAAAACAAGAGCACAACATACCAAAACTCATAAGATGCAGTGAAAGAAGTCCTGAGAGGGAAATTAATAACAGAAAATATTCCCATTAAAAAAGATGATCTGAGACAGAGATCAATGGATCAGAACAGAGAACCCAGATATAAAACCATCATTATATTGCCATCTGATCTTTGACAAAGCAGAAAAAAATATACACTGGGGAAAAGAATCCCTATTCAATAAATGGTGCTGGGAAAATTGGATAGCCACATGTAGAAGACTGAAACGGGATCCGCACCTCTCACCACTCATAAAAATTAATTCATGATGGATGACAGACCTAAACCTAAGCACGAAATTATAAGAATTCTAGAAGAAGAGGTTGGAAAAACTCTTATAGATACCAGTCTAAGCAAAGAATTTATGAAGAAGACCCCAAAGGCAATCACAGCAACAACAAAAATAAATAAATGGGACCTGATTGAATTAAAATGCTTCTGCACAGCCAAGGAAACAATCAATAGAGCAAATACACACCTTACAGAATAGGAGAAAATATTTGCATGCTATACATCTGATAAATGGCTAATAACCAGAATCTACAAAGAACTCAAGTGAATCAGTAAGAAAACATCAAAAAACTCCATTAAAAAGTGGGCAAAAGACATGAACGGAAGCTTTCCAAAGAAGATAGACTAATGGCAGATAAACATATGAAAAAATGCTCAATGTCTCTAATCATCAGGGAAATGCAGATCAAAACCACAATGAGGTATCACCTAACTCCAATGAAAATGGCTTTTATCAAAAAGTCCCAAAACAACAGATGCTGGCATGGATGCCGAGAGAAAGGAACACTTATACACTGTTGATGGGACTGCAAACTAGTACAACCTCTGTGGAAGTAGTATGGAGATACCCCAAAGAATTAAAAGTAAAACTACCATTTGATCCAGCAATCCCACTACTGGGTATTTACCCAAAAGAAAAAAAGGCATCTTATAAAAAAGACTCTTGCACTTGAATGTTTATAGCAGCACAATTTACAATCTCAAAGATGTGGAAACAGCCCAAGTGCCCATCAATACATGAGTGGATCAATAAAATGTGGTGTATATATAACATGGAGTATTATTCAGCCATGAAAAAATGGTTAACTAATACCTTTTGTAACAACCTGGATGGAACTGGAGACCATCCTTTTAAGTGAAGTATCACAAGAATGGAAGAACAAAAGCCATATGTACTCACTACTACACTGAAACTTACAGATCAACATTCATGTGCACACAGGGTAGTAAAATTCAATGGAAATCGGCCAGGCACAGTGGCTCACGCCTGTAATCCTAGCACTCTGGGAGGCCAAGGCGGGCGGATCATTTGAGCTCAGGAGTTTGAGACCAGCCTGAGCAAGAGTGAAACTCCGTCTCTACTAAAAATAGAAAGAAATTAGCTGGACAACTTAAAATATATATATATAAAAAAAATTAGCTGGGCATGGTGGCACATACCTGTAGTCCCAACTACTCGGGAGGCTGAGGCAGGAGGATTGCTTGAGCCCAGGAGTTTGAGGTTGCTGTGAGCCAGGCTGACCTCATGGCACTCTAGCCCAGGCAACAGAGTGAGACTCTGTATCAAAAAAAAAAAAAAAGCCAAAAATATTATTTTCCTCCTTTTTGACCAAAGCTTTCCTTTTATTTATTTATTTTTTGGGGGAGTGGGGAAATGTCTCCATATGTTGCTCAGGCTGGTCTCGAACTCCTAGCCTCAAGCAATCCTCCCGTCTCTCCCTCTCAAAGTGCTGGGATTACAGG
>CAUYSK010019277.1:0-39008 GCA_963575035.1 Avahi laniger | reverse complement strand
TCATGTGATAGTTCTATTTTTAGTGTTTTGATGCATCTCCATGCTATTCTCCATAGTGGCTGTATTAATTTACATTCCAACTAACAGTGTTCCAGAGTTTTCCTTTTTCTACATGCTCACCAGCATCTGTTATTGCCTGTCTTTTTGATTCAAGCCATTTTAACTGGAGTGAGGTGATATTGCATTGTGGTTTTGATTTGCATTTCTCTGATGAGTAGTGATGTTGAACATTTTTTCATTTATCTGTTGGCAATTAGTATGTCCTCTCTTGAGAAATGTCTATTCAGATCTTTTGTCCATTTTTTAATCAGATTATTTGGGTTTTTGCTATTGAATTGTTTGAGCTTCTTGTATATTTTGGTTATTAATCCCTAAACAGATGGATAATGTGTAAATATTTTTTCCCATTCTATGGATTATCCCTTAACTTTGTTGATCGTTTTCTTTGCTGTTCATAGCTTTTTCATTTGATGTAATTTCAATTATCTATTTTTACTTTAGTTGCCAGTGCTTTTTGAGGTTGTATACAGAAAAATTTTTGCCCACACCAATGTTCTTAAGCATTTTTCCTATATTTTCTTCTAGCAGTTTCATAGTTTCAGGTCTTAGATTCAAATCTTTAACCCATTTTCATTTGACTTATGTGTACAATGAGAAATAAGAGTCTAGTTTCATTCTTCTGTATGTAGTTATCCAGTTTTCTAGCTCCATTTATTGAAAAAATTGTTTTTCCCTATTGTATGCTTTTGGCACCTTTGCTGAAGATGAGTTAGTTGTAAATGTATGAATTTATATCTGGGTTCTCTATTCTATTCCACTGGTCTATGTGTCTGTTTTTATGCCATTACCATACTATTTTGATTATTTATCGTCTTTAGTGGTTCCATATACATTTTATGATTTGTTTTTCTATTTCTGTGAAGAATGTCATTGGTATTTTGATAGGGATTACATTGAATCTGTAAATTGCTTTGGGCAACATTGCTATTTTAACAATATTAATTCTTCCAATCCATGGGCATGGAATATCATTTTACTTCCAAAGAAGCTGTAGTAGTTTAGTACACAGTTTTGTAGTAAGTAGTTTGAAAGCTATCTTTTGAAGATATAAACCTAATCTAAAATATCTTATCAGTTGTAAATGAATTTGAGAAGAGCAATGAAGCAAGCATCATTTAGCAGATGTGAGATGCAAGGAGGGCCTGAAATGAAAGATATATTTTGAATAGGTACAAAGGAAATAAATTTAGGATCATAAGAGAAATAGTTATAAATTCAGGATGGAGTAAATTGTATTATTTATTGAAATGAAGGGCTACACTGCTTTGGGGTAATTGTTTTTGTCATTATTATTTCACTATCATCATCATTAATATATAATCACATTTATGCAAATTGAAGAGTTAAGACAAATTATTTTCATTAGTTCTTTTTTATGGCTCCCTTACTAACTACATTTCTTTAACAGGGTTGCAGATCTGCCAGTTCCCTCTCCTGTGACTCTTCATCCTTTGGAATAGAGAAATTCAGGTAATTGAAACATCGAACTCACAACCTATTGTCTTCCCCTAACTTCGAAGTCTGAAAAGCCACCATAAGTAAAGATGTATTTGTTTGCTCACCTGACTAAAGGAATCTCTCTTTTCTATTCATTTAAATTTTAGACTTACTCTTCCATTCTCTGTGGTCCCTTTTAAACATAATTTTTTATGTATTTCTTTTTTTAAAATGGAATTCGGTTTTAAAAGAAACTTTCAGTTTTTTTTTTTCTCAGTAACTCCTCTACCTCTTTCATTGATGCCATGAAAATTCTTAATGTGTTCAAAGCCAGAATCTAAGGGGTACCAGTTACTATCCTAACATTTAGAAATATCAGGGCAAGGTTTCCCTGGAAACCACATGCACATAAAAACCATGCAGAGCAGATGTAGTTTCATCTCTGGTTACATTTTCTATTGAAGAGAGAAATCACCCTGGCTTTTGTTTTGTTTTGGAGGTGAGATTCAGGGCAGAAAGCTGTGGAGGTTATTTTATTGGGTTTCAACATCTTTTAGACCAATCAAGGAGTTACAGTTATTGGATGAAAAATAAAACTAAATATGGGCTATGCCACATATAAGCCTATAAATGAATTAAAAGCCCAGCCTTTCCTTTTCTCTTTCCTTATGTGGTGAGAACGACAGATGACAGCATGGATGGATGTCCTGTGTGGCCTCCCTATTGCTGGTGAAGGAGAGAATGGTGAATTCTAGAGAGGAGAAGAAAAGATTAATTATCTTCAGTGTACACCATGGTAGTCAATTTGGAAGAAGGTGCCCACCAAGCATCTTTTACTGCTGAGAGAATAGAGGAAGCATACTTTATATCATATTGATTTTCCATGAAGGCACAATAATAATCAAAAGATAATAATGTCTTTCCATTAACTCATGTATATTATAAATACAAGCTTATTGCCCCATAACTTCTTAGAATGGCTATGTGGCGATGACAAGGCTTTAGACAGGTTCATATTGTCTTGTCATCTGAATTTCCCATCACAGAGTCTATGATTCTATGTTATACATTCTACGGATGTTTCATATAATGTGTTAGCATGTGCTTTCATTTAAAAGTAGGACCAATATTTCCCTTTCATGCATAAAAACTTTGGGCCTAACTCAAATGGATATTTTTAAGCAACCTGGTGACATGGTAATACATAAAATTATAGAGAGTGCATAGTATTTTTTCAAAAATTTAGAATTTATATTGACTTTCCTGGAATACAACAATAACCCTAAAAAGGAATAAGAAAACTTGTCTTTCCCTCTAGGGAATTTCAAGCACTTTCAAAGAGAAAGTGTACATTAAAGAAACATAGGGATAAATGTCATCTCCAGTCTCCAATTACTCAGTATCTCTGCTTTCCCCAAATTACCAAGGATTCATCCTGCAGAGGGGCTATGGAAAAGAATCCTTATCTTCTATTCACAGAGCAGATGTCAGGTCCCACCTTAAACTCTTGCTTTTTTTGGTCCAGAATTTAGACATTTCTTAGCAATTTTTGAAAAGGAGATAGTAAAAGCCAGATGACAGAAAGACACCATTCACACTCTGCACTCAGAATGGCCCATTGTTAGTGTTATCTCGTGTTACAAGAAATAGATTGTCTTTATTTTCACCCAAACTAACCAATCTAACCTCATTATTTATTTTTTCTAGTCCTTTTCTCCAATCACTTTCCAAGCTATTTACTTGTAACATTTAGTAAAAATAAGACTACACCAATTAAGCATGCAACCTTTCTAAAGAGTATGATGTTAAAAGTTGGAAGCCAGGAAAATCTTTTTCTTTGGTTTGTGGGTACTAGGTTATTAAATAATTTGTCCTGGAGTCCCACAGTCACCTGCTGAGCTGAGCCAAAATAGACCTCAAGTCTCTTGATCTGCTGATTATTTTGAAAGCAATTTTTAAATAATGAGTAAATGAAAATTTGAGATCTTAAAATGCTCTTATTTAACATTGAGCTATTTAAACATGATTTATTGGACAGTGGACCTTCCTGTTACTCTTTATTGGAAGAGTGGTTGTTAAATTTCCATTAATTTATGCCTCTAAAACAAATCAGCCAACATTTAGAGGTGTTTAAGTAGGGAAGAAACAGCACCATGAAGTGAATCTTTCAAACATTGACTTTGAACTTATTTTCTTCCTGAGTGACACTTTGGCAGAAGTCATGAATGAGAAAATCCCCTACTACATTTAAGGGTCAACATCCGTGGTGCAATTTGATTTTTCCATATATCATTGGTGTTTATTACTCATAGCGTCCTATAGTTTCAACAGAGGAAGTTGAAAAATATGATAGGTTGCAAGTATATAACTCTAAATTAATGAAACTTTTATTGTGGATTTTATTAGCTAGAAGAAAGACTAGTATGTTTTATAAAGGCATGAGAAATAGGAAGGAAATGGATAATAATGAGCCTTGTTGAACATTCGTCTCATTTTTTAGTTATCTGTCACTTCAAGAACAGTGTCAGGATGCATGAGAATTATCTCCTTCAGTAATGCCCGCCCAAGGAAGAAGCCCTAAAACTCACTTTTACCAGCATCCTTTAAAACTGGAATGTAGCATTTGAACTAGACTCTACTAATTAGGGGTGTGTCATGAAGTCTTGATTTGGGAACTTGTTTCGCTAACCCTGATTTGGGAACTGAATTCTTGGAGGAAACATGAACCAAGCAAAACCAGTTTTTGGCAAGGGCAGCTGTAGAGACCTGCGATTTCCAGGAGCAGCAGCAATAGGAGCTCAACTAACACCTTCCTCAGTGTCAGCAGTGGGGTCCTTGCCCACCAGGAGTAGCTGTAGCATCTCTGCTGGTGTCAGTCCATAGAGAAGATGAATGTTGTTCCTAACTGCATGGATTCCAAGTGTGACATGTGGATCTTTATGAGCTAGTTAGTATCCCTTAATGGGTTTCTTTTCTAACTAAAAAGTTAAAGTAGGTTATGTTATTTTCTATTAAGAAAACTTCCTGAATCAGTCCCTAACTATGTGCCAGGCATTCTACCAAATATTTTTCATATTCCACATAATTTTATTCTTTACAGCCATCTTTTCATATAAGAATGTTATACAGTGAAGCTCAGAGATGTTAAGTGATTTACTCAAGATCACTCAGCTATGAAGTAGAGAAGCTGAGACTCAATCCAGATATGACCTTTCTAATCTTACAAAATATGAACGAAGTTGAGTTTTAATTTTAAAAAGGAAAAGCACAGATTGTTTACGTTGGAATATAAAATGAGGAAGTTTTGATGAGTTCTAGAATTAGGACTCAAACTTCTAATCGACTTACATCTCACCACTATCTAACATAAGCCAGCTACTCTTATGAATCAGAGATATTTACTATTTCCCACAGATTTCCACCTTTTCTTAGAATATTTGAATAAGTGCCTTTCTTTCTTATTTTTCACTTATGCATCTTCTTATACCACAAACTCCATCTGACCTTTCCCTGAGTAGTTTGCCCTTCAGTAATCTCTTTTGCTCTTAAATCCTATGTTATGTATTATCTCTCTATATAGATATATGCAGTCACCTGGCTTCCAGCCTGTGCTACCATATGCCCCTCTTTCTGGATTCTTTAGTTCAGGGATCAACAAGCTTTTTTGTAGAGGGCCAGAGGGTAAATATGTTACTCTTTGCAGACCACAGTCTCTGTTGCAACTATTTAATTTTCCTGTTGTAGCAAAAACAGTCATAGACAATTAACAAATGAATACACGTAGTTGTGTTCCAGTAGGACTTTACTTGCAAAAACATGTGGCCGCCTGGATTAGTTTTCAGACCCCTGCTGTAATCCAGTGACCCTCAAATGTGAATGTACATCAGAAACACCTGAGGGCCCGTTAATACACAGATCCTTGGTGACCACCCTCAGAGCTGGGATGCAGCCAGAACATTTACATTTCTAACAAGCTCTACTTTTCTTTGCAGTACACTTGCATACTGTATGTACAGTAAGGAATGAGGGCAGTGGAAAAACATTTGCCCTTTCTTTCTTTACAAAATATTTTCTAAGGATTTTTAGAACATCCACTGCATCGAGCAACCAGCTGCCCTTGGTGTTGGCCAACTTGATTAAACACGTCTGCATTGGCTTTGCCTATTGTCTGGCTTTGTTCCCTCTGTCCCTTACTCCTGCTCCTTAGAATCACATCTTCAAATAATGTACCATTCATAGGTCTTTGTTTCATGTCTTTCTTAGTAAGAACTCAGATTAATAACATTAGCACAGTACCAGGAGTGGGATTAGAGGTCAACCCATGGTATGTAATATCATATTTATTAAGACTCTTACCTTTGGTTAATTGTGATAATGGGCATGTGGCATGTGAAGATTTATGACAGTTGGGACACTTAAATATTATAGGGAAAATTTTAATTATAAAGAGTATGAAATAGTTTGAAATTAGTTAGCTGCTTTGGAAATCATGACAAAAGGAAATGAAAGGCATGGTCAGCCAACTATCAACTAGAAGAAAGCTGTGAAAACAGTTGCCTCCATTGCAGCATTAAAGGAAGCCCTGCTCCCTCCAGCTTCTGGAGAGACAGTGCTGAAAATGAGTTCTAGTATTTAATTTTAATCAATGCGGAGCTGCAAAAGTGACTTCGTGCACAATTCTGATAGGTTTTCTATATCAGTGGCAGAGACCTAAATGGAAAAGAGTTGGGCCCTGAAACCTAGGATGCAGAGAGTTGGGATCTGAGACTGAGAACCTTAAATTACCAAAACCCCCTGCCTGAATCCACTATGCTAGCAGAGGAATCTCCATTCCCTGGATACAAGAGAACAGATTTTTCTTGGTTGGTTATGCACCTAAAGCAGGTACCTCTCAAAATTGCACTTACCAATTACAGGATCTGCCCCTGTCTCCACCATCCTACATTGACTTCATGCCAAATAGCAGGGTTGGGGCTAAGTATAACCTAAGCAGGAAATACAACCACTGCTCTTTGAAAACATAGCTCAACACTAAATAAATTTAAAGACTTGGTTAAAATATACTAGTAGTAATTGGTAAATATGTGCAGGAGTGGTTCTCTAAAGTCTTTCTTTGGATGGGTTAGGGGGTATATGTAAGATTTGACATGTGAACACCTACCATTCTCTTGAGATTCAATATCCTGATAAGGTTTTCCCATTCTAGTACATTAGTGGAGTGGCTTTTTGAAGCTGGGGCATAATTCTTAGTACTGAGGAAGTGGCCAGAAGGCTCAGGGAAGTGAACATGTTGTGATGAATAATTTATATGAGATTGGAGAACCCACCAGTGATTTAGTTCCCTGGGTGGATCCAGGGACACTCCTTTCCTTTAGTCAGTAAAGAATGTACTATGTGGGCAGAATCGGCATCTATGAAAAACTCACTGGTATTTGTCCTCTAGAGGCCTAAATCTATAGTGGAAGATGGTGCTAGGGACCTGGGATCACCTATACAATGTTGTGTCCCTGATAACTCGAATACATAAGTCTGGGAACCGAGGAACAGAAGTAGGATTTGGCTCTGTCTCCATCATTTTCAATCACTCACTCGTAGAACTTTTTCTTTCCATTTCTGCAAAGTTAGGCTCTGTTAACTCTTGGAAAATTCTTCTTCCAGAGGATACAGTAAGGGTTCCAAAGATTTCAAAGCCAGAACTATCATATGGTCACTTTGAGCTTCTCATGCTAGTAGAAAGTAGGCTAAAAAACCCAAACTATTATACTGGGATATACCAAATTATTACACCAAGTTATTGTTCATATTGAATGGAACACTTTGCTGGATCAAATTTAGTGGAAGGTATTAACATATCTGAAGAGTGCAAGAATGGGACTGCTTTGGGTCCCTTATGTGCAACAATCTAATTCCTTTTGGGGGCCAGGTGCAGTGGCTTATGCCTGTAATCCCAGCACTTTGGGAGGCTAAGGTGGGAGGATCACTTGAGCCCAGGAGTTTGAGGTTGCATTGAGCTATGATCACATCACTGTATTCTAGCCTGGGAGACAGAGCCAGACTTTGTCTTTAAAAAAACAAACAAACAATTACAAATAAATCCTTTTGGCTTTAACTCTTATTTCAGCCATTGTTTTAATAATAATTTCCACATGGTCTTCAACCAGCTTCATACAGCAGGTGCAACCTGAAAGCCTCTTAAGTTTTCTTGTTTCTTGGCCCAGAGTTTCTCTTGTGCGGTACCATAAAATACTCATAGGAATTCACTCTGGACCCATGCATAAACAACCTAGAAGTGAAAAGTTGCTAATATCTCATAAGGCAATTTGAATTATCAAAGATGGGAGATGATAAATAAATGCTCCCTCCTTTCTTTGCCTGGATGTAAAGATCTTAGACATGTTTCTTAGATTTCTTGGATCCTGTGGGATAGAACACCAGCCATTCTTAGTGGTGGCTAACTCAGCAATATACCCTTGCATTGACCTTTTTTGTTTCCCTGCTTGATTCCACTCTACATCATTTCTGTTTTCTCTGTAGAAACTTTTGTCTCGGGATCCGCTTCAAGGGGAGGTTAGGCTAAGCCATTCAGAAAAGAATATTGACATTTCACCTCAGGATTGCCATGAGTGAATGAATGAATGTTTGATTACTTAGAGCAGCAATCATCCCATCTCTGGAGACTAGAAAGTTCCAATCTCTTGAACTCTCTAAAACAAAAAAGATACCTTATTGAAAGAAACTGTAGATGAAAAAAAAGAGAAAAAAATCCTCACAGGGTAAATGTACTAGAGTTATTCTGGGTTGTGTTTCCATCTAGGACATAATGAATCACAAATTCAAATGCAGGTGTGATGGTCCCACAAAGCTGGTGATTAGATGATTCACTCAAAAAGGTAATTTAGGCCATACAATTTATATTTGAAAATTTTAAATGTGTTAAAACAAAGCTGTCTTTACTTGAATCCTTTGATGTCTTTTCAATGAACAGCCAAAGATAGAGCTTAATAGAATCATAATATCACATATTAGTAACTCTAATCATTATTCTAAATGTAGTTTGCTTTTTGTCAATTATAGATCCTTAAGGGGCAATCCAAACCACGGTGTAAAGAAATCTCAAAAGAACAGTACAATTTAAAAAGTACTACAGTGGCTTTTATGCTGATTGAGTTTTTCCTTTTTGCAAAACATAAACACTTTGGACAACATGTAGCCCTTCTTTTAAATTTTTCAAAATTAGAATATAAAGCATTCCAGGACTTTCTGCAAATACGTATGTAATTGACCTGGTTACACAGAGTAATAAGTGACAAAATGGCTTAGTGTCAATTAATAGTAGGGCTGAACTGGAATCCTAAAAATAACTTCCATACATCTTACACTGGCAGTTGAGTTAAGCAAGGTGAGATAAAGTAACTTGCCAGTCCCGGGGCCGGAGCCCCGATCTCTTGACTGAAAGTCAATTTCATCCATCTCTAAAGATTTATTGGAAAATAGTATTTTTTTCTTACTTTTTTAATACTTCTATTTGTTTTCCAAAATTCGACTCTGTTTTTGCCCTGAAACATAAGCTACATAAATGAATAAAATATCAGAAAGTAGGAGGGATCCTGAATATGTTCCACATTTTCTATTGGGTAGCATTGGCTTGGAGAAGAATAATATTCTAGGAAAAATCCTCTAGAGATATTCCTCCTGAGGGAAAATCTGGATCTATTTATGGACATAGCAGTGGCTCCTCCAGTGACTTCCAAATCTAAATGACTCCCTCAATGTGAATCGGCCTATTTTTCATCACATTTTGTTTGATCTGATTCACTGAGTCCCCACTTCCACTTCTGGTCTACTAGGTCCTAGTGAACAGGTCTTGACATGCATTTCTAATACACGGGAAAACTTGTATACAGGTAAACTTAGGGAAAGCCTCATTCTTCTTTACCTATGTAAAAGAATCTGAGCATGCAGATGGTATCCAAATCATCTAGATATCTATATCATACAAATAGGATCGCTTGTATTGAGATAGCAAAGCACCCTGAACATCAATGGTTTGAAACGGCAAGAGTTTATTCCTTATCTATGCTACATAGCAGTGCAGGTCATCTGTGCTACAGATCCAGTATAAGGCGCAATGCCCATTGCAGTTACTGAGGCTGACAGAAGCTTCAAACAGCATATGCTGCTCTGTTCAAAAAAAGGCTGCAAATGGGAACGTGATGAAGCACATGCAGTTTGTTAAAGTTTCTTCTAAGAAATGATATTCTGCTCATTTCCAGGGGGGCATAAGGGGAGAGGCAGAAATGTGTTGTAGACAGAGTCGATGACGATCACAACTCCCTTTTGATGGATCCCCCATCACCATCTATAGACAAGTCTGTACAGACCATCTCAAGCTCCTGCTCCACCTCCTGCAACCCATTGTTCTGAACCTATTTTCTCTTTTCTGGTTTCTCTCTTCTCCTGTAGAATAATTTCCACCAGCCTCAGTATATTTAGCATATCTATAGCAATATTTCTCCCTGAATTGGTTTGGTTATTTCCTCAGATGCTTCCTTTGAAAGTACAGCCATATACAGCCCAAGCCAATACCGTATCACCCCTGAACTGACTTCAAAACTCATCCAGAATCTCAGCTTATGTAGAGCAACTCAAGCCTATCATTGTAGAAAAAGTTCATCCTGGGGATAGATTGGGGAAAGTAATCAAATGAGACTGACAACAAAAAGACCTGAAACATGACAGGCATGTAAAGGAACATAACTGCCCGAGTTGATTTAGAAACTTGTTTTGAAGTAATTGGAAAGTCACCAGAGATACCAGGAAGGAAGAAATATTTAAATTTTTGGTTTAATTATATGCCAACTTATGTGGAAGATAAATATGTATAAAATACAAATATCTATAAACTACTGAGTAAAAAAGAAATTTCTGAAAGAGTTGATTTATTTCTATACTTTATTTGAATACCATTATGTCAGGGGTCAAAGTTTCATAAGAAAGTACCAAAAGGGTAAAATTATAATTGGAACCCAAAGGAATTGGAAGAAATTTGCTTTAAAATTCCACCCATAACTAAATTCTTTCCAGGTCTCACTACACTGGGAAGTAGAAAAAAACACTGAGACCCGAGAGCTTGATTCCAAGCTCTGTTCAATCTCTAAGTAGTGGCAAAAATTGGGAAAGTTACTCTGCCCTCTGGGTCTCCTATTCCTACTCATTTGTGTGAGAACATTGAATGAAATGATGTGAAAGTTCCTTTTCAGATCTAAATTAGAGAAGTCTTTTCTTCTCAGCATTAAATCTACTTAAATGAGTAAAGGGAGTAGGATCAGAGTAGAATTCTCCTTTTGCTATTTTGTTGGCATTTGGGATATGGCTCCCATCCTTCCCCTTCAGTAGCAGGTCCCTCCTCATACATATCAAATGTTTGTAAAAGAGCTTGCATCGTGATTGTGATATTACAATTTACAAGAGGGTAGAGTGTTCTTTATGCCACAGGAATTCCAAGATCAGCTGATACCTAGTTGAGTCACTACACTGGACTCCACACATAGGAGTAGATAACCTTAAACAATGGGTTTTGCAAAAATACTTATATTTAATGCTGATGAGAAATGCTGATTCCCAAGATATCTTCTCTCAGTGAGGTGTTAGCCTGACCCTGACAGTAGAACAATCCAAAGAATGTGATAAAGGAGACATGTATCTTGCAGCCCTTTACTGCAAGGGTGCTCAGGTGGTAAAAGCATCTGTTAGAAAACCATCTAGGGGTA
Organism: Avahi laniger; assembly: GCA_963575035.1. NCBI lineage: Eukaryota > Metazoa > Chordata > Mammalia > Primates > Indriidae > Avahi > Avahi laniger. Next base: position 27,741 of record CAUYSK010019277.1, on the reverse strand, counting down.
GACTGAGTCAGAAGAAAATTTCCTAGGCCACACAGGGCCATCGCCTTGCTGAGTGAGGTGATTCTCTGGCTTTGCTCTCCTAATGTAGCAAATGAAGGGGCTATATCAAAGCAATGGTTTATTAAGCCCATCGCCTAAGTTAGATTAACCTAGGCTCTCCATATGGTCCTGTAAGTTTTCAGCCTTCAAAAAAGCATTCCTCTGACTGTTTTATATGAGAGTAGGTAAAGAGAAGAGCAGTTTTCAGGCTCATGTAGGAGCCAGGAGAAGACATTAGTAGTGGAGAAATTGAAGTGAGATCAGATCCTAGCAATATTTTGAGTGAAGCAACAACAATGTTCTTTAACGGTTTGGATGAGAAGAATAAAAAATAAAACAAAGGAAAGATGACTTTAAGTAGTTTTTGGCCTAAAAACTGGAAGGACAGAACTGCCATTAACTTAAATGGGAAAGCCGTGGGAAAGTAGATTATATTTTCATGTAATTCATATAGTGTATTATAGTATATAAGACATTATTTTTAATAATGTTATAATTTATATAATTTATTTATATCTATATGTAACTATGTTTACATTTGCATATATATGGGAAGGGTTTTGAGAACTCAAATTTGGCCATTTTAAGTTTCAAATAACTAGAATATTCATGAATCTTCTAGTGTGTTTTCCTTTGCATGTATAATGTTATATATACATATGTAATTATACTTTACATAACATATTTATAATCTTCTTTTTTCCTTTGGATCCAGATGAGTAGTCAAAGTCTTTGAGAAACTCTACATTATTGTGTTATTGCTGATTTTTATATCAAGTGTCGTCTCCAGGGCATCTAAAAGAGATAGGACACTCAGCCTTGATAAATAATCCCAGGTTATTCCTTAATGTAATCTACCTGAAGGATCAACACTTTTTATTTTCTGAAGCAGGCAAAAAAATATGGGATAGGCCAAGATGATGTATGGTGAGCTTTACTGAAAGGAAAGATGAATCTCTGGTGATGTTACAGTGACAGTGTATGAAAAGTGTATGGATAAATTTTCCCCCAATTTCAACACATATCTGTACTTAACAAAGTCCAGCTTTGGGAAAAAGAATCCCTTGTTACATTTCTGGTTTCCATAGACCCAAAATGTGCCTTAAATTAACCCTTGAGGCATAGGAATAATTTAATTCTATCTCAGACCATAGGATTCTGAGATAGAGTGTTAGACTAATGAATACATTTGTATGTGGGTCTTTTCATTTCAGTTTGGATAATCCACTGTTGAACTCCCTAGTAAGAGCTCTGTTGCACCTAAACCAAGTTCCCTACATAATAGAAAATATTAATTTCCTCTGGAGACAACTTAGGATGATTTTCTATGGAGGAACTAACATCTGTATTATTTAGAAAGTTACCTCTTTGTCCTTTAGGAACAATAGTCCACTTATTCTTATACCTCTCTTCATTCCTTTCCACATCATGGTGCTTAAATGCTCTTGGCTCTGTCCTGCCCACAGAAGGCCTGCCTTCCACGCTGAAAACAGTTGCTCTTTGCTGCTTCTCAGAATTCGTGCTTCCAGGTCCCTCTGCTTTCTATTCTTTCTCTGAACAAAGAGGATGAAGGGAGGAGTTATTGATTTGTCCCACTCATGCAACATATCATTAACAATCATTATGGGACATATTTTTACCTTCAAATCCCAAGCACGGTGCTTCTGTTATAACAGGCACAAATAATTATAATAAATTACATCAAATTGGCATCTGGGAGAAAAGCAGAAAGTGAAAAGATACATGGAAAAAAGTGCTTGCAAAATAGAGGGAAATGTGCAAATGCAAAAATGAGAGGCAATCAAAGAGGAAGTAAGACCAGCCCTGTTTAGAGAGATACCATGTTTTGGGGCCTATACGTAACCTTTATACTTTCCATTATTGCCATTTCATACATTAGTTCCTTATGTTAACTAAAGTTTGGCTGATCAAAGAGGTTGGATATCAGTAGTCTGAGTCAGTCTGATACTTACTGTTTAGTGCCTCTTCTGTGGTAGATACTTTCTTGTGGGCATCAGCATAAGAAACAATGATTTTCATACTTTGTGCCCACTTTCATAGGTCCATGCACAATCTCTTCTACAGATTGTCTTATCCCAGATATTCCAGCACTACTTCTTTCAGCCAAGCTGTTTACTACTTCTGAGTCATATATATTACTTTGAACCACTTTTTTCACACTAAGAAGAAGATCAGAAGCACTGCCAAATATTGATTGATTGAGAGTGTTTCCCCCTCACTACTGTCTTTCAGGGCCACTCCAAAGTAGGGCTATAGGAACAACAGGTAATAAGTGTGAACCATTTATGAAACAAGCTTGTTTTTTTTTCCCCTTCTTCATTAAATAATCATAAGGAACATCCCCTCCAGTGTGGCCATAAGTATGATTTAAGAAGGAGATGCTAGAATAGCAGTGGAGGATGATGTGGTAGTCTGGAATACCTGCTTGTGTAGCTTAATTCTGCCCTCGGGCCTGTTAATGCTCAATCCTGAATGTAACACTTCCATGACATGCATGAAATGACCATATGTCTTGGTGAGTCTGACAGAAGTCAACTCTTGTTGAAAAGTTTCACCATATCATCACTTGATTTGCCATGGTCAGTGTCTATCAGGGCACGATATTAAGGCAAGGGCTGCTTTTCAAATGGTATATAATTCTCTACTGTAGATGGTTTGTTCTTACTACAGAATCCTAAAGGTAAACATTGTGATTCCATTAATGGAGCATGCTATAAACACCACATGACAATTATGGAACCACTGGTTCCCCAAATAAAACCATGAACTATGAACAAAATGTAAAACCAACTACTGGAAAACATTAAAGAAAGACCAAAAGTAAGAAAATACTAGAGAGTATTAAACAATTAAGAAAAAGGGGTGAGAAAATTTTCTGTTTCTCAAAGATTTAAGCCTGAACACAGGCTCCATGCTATACCACATAGGATAGCTAAATCTCAGATAGAAAACGTGGGATTATACTGGCAATGCTAATGTAAAGGACAGGGTTAAAAGTTAAGAGCTTTTAATACAGTTTTTAAGGTTCTGAAATTTATGTGAAGTAATACAATATTAATATTAAATGACCAAAAAATTAAGGATGTGTATTATAATCCCTAGAGATACCACTCAAATAATGCAAAACATTACAGCAGAAAACCAATAGATAAATTAAAATTTAATTCTAAAAAAAAATTAATTACCCTAAAAGAAAGTAGGAAAATGGAAACAGAGGGACAAAAAGCATATGGGGAAGGGGAGAGAAAAAAATTTAAATATTCAGACTTAAATCCAAACATGCCAATAATTGTATTAAATATTAAAGGATTAACCATACCAGTTAAAAGGCAGGCATTATCAATTTGCCTTAAGAAAGTAAGACCCAAGTGTATGTAGTCTACAAGAAACGTGCTTCACATATAAAAACATAAATAAAACATAAATAAATGGATGGAAAAGTTAAACCTTATAAACAGTAATCATGGGAAAGCTATGAAAACTATGTCAGTATGAAATAAAGACTTTTAAAAAACATTCATAATGATAAAAGCATTAATTTATTAAGAAGACATAACAATCCTAAATGTCTGTGCATGTAATGACAGATCTTCAAAGCACATGAAGCAAAACCTGATCGAGGAGAAAAAAACAAATCCACACTTGTAGTTGGACATTTCAACAACCCTCTTGCAATAGCTAATAATGTACGTAGACAGAAAATTAGTACAGATATAGGCCCCTTTCTATTGGTTGCTGTTAAGCTCCTGTTTTTTTCAGAAAATTGGCCCATCTTGAAATTCAGTTCAATTACACGGAACCTGGCACGAGTGACTCCACTCTGGTCTGGTCTGGTATGTTGAGGTGTATTGCAGGAAGTCAGTCCAAAACAAAGACCTTCCATAAGTTTTGCTTAACAGAGCATAAGGCATTTGTTTGGAATGTGTAGTGCTTTGGATCCACGGGCAGCTAAAAGACACATGTGGACATTTGTGTGGCAAGACCCAAACCTTTTATGTGTTGCCTTGATGGGTTTGGGTCTCATGGGGTTATAAAAATTTACCCATGCGTTTCCCTGCTCTTGCCAGATATCATCCCTAGTCAGTGGGAAAGGTTCTCCACTCAGCTATCAATTACTGAAAGGGAGGCATAGGAGGTTTTTGTTTTGGTTTGTGGAGACAGGCCTGTGGGTGCTAAGTCTAGTAATTAGAATTTAAAAATACACATATCCTGGCATTATAATTCCAGAAATCTTAATTCTAGACCAGCTGCACCCACCTTCTGGTTACTACAGAGCCTGCCTACCACAGTCCTTCTGGTTCACGCAATTTCTGAGAGGATAGACCTGTCGGCGGGACCCAGCATGTTGTACAGTTTCTCCTCCTCCAGGCTGTGAGAATGTTACTAATAAATTGCTGTCAACTTCATTTGTCCAGTGTTGGGTGTCACATATTTGGCTATTTCATGCTATTTAGAGTGACATATCCCTCTTTTACCAGTGAGGTAAATAGGAAGGGATCAGAACAACACAGAGTATCTAAAAGGAAGAATGAAGCAGGCACAGGAAAAAAGGATATTAAAGAAAAACTGTAGAGAGACTGCATATAAAAATTACCTAGTTCTTTTGACTATGACAGAATTAATTTGACAACTGTTTTTCAAATCAAAAACTGGCCTAGCTGAAAAAAAAAATACTCTTTTCTACAAAGTGCATGCTTTTACTGCAAACAGTACACAATGAACATTCTTAATAAGGTCAATGAGTATTTTCCCTTTAAATGAAGCATTTTAAGATAAAAAGAAATAGATGTCAATTTGGATAGAGACACCATGAATTTTTGCAAAGATGTTGTATCATCAATGTTAACTCTTGTATTGAGGAACACTGAGTCTGAACCGTGAACAGTTTGTCCTGCTGGCTCTGTTGAATTCCCCTTAAACCAACAATCACTAAAGGTATGGCAGTGTGAAAGGAAGTACTTTTCTTGTTAAATAAAACCAACAGGGGGCTTGTTCCAAGGAATGCTTGACTAGGTAAGCAGGCTAAACATGCCCAGTAGCAGTTTAGAGGCACTTTGTTAGGTTTTCTTTTTATTTACTTATTTATTTTTCAGAAAACACAGCCTCTAAAGTCCAGGCTTGTGATAATTATTCTATTCCTCTCGAAAGCAAAATTACTTTGCCCAAAGACACTGTCTTTGTAGAATTGAAAAGTCTTTGGATTGATGTGCTCTTGCTATAAATTTCTTCTTTAGATTAAAAAATAGAAAGATGAATAATAGATTTCTTATGATTTCTTATTTGGTTCGATAACAACTGAAAGGACCTGATACTAATTAGAAGATTCCATAGTCTATTGTTTTTCATAATGCTCACTCTCATTTCAATGTAGGATTTAGGCTTATAGCTTCTTTTTTAATAAAAGAAAGAGGAGAGGAAAAATGGTGAGAAACTTAAGCCATGATAGAATCCTTCTAAGGAAATGAGGGCATGATAAGGCTTACACTAGATGCCAGCTTCTTTTTTGATAACTCTCCTAAAACTCTGCTTTATCCATTCCATTACTCAGAAATGACCTATTTTGTCCTTTTATTTATACCTCCTCTGAAAGCAAGTATTAGACTGAAATATGGTGATTACTAATGTGCCATTTTTATGATTTTATACTTATCCATCTTTGTATATATCTATTATGGTGACAGGCTCCAAGTAGACATTCAAAAATATTTATTGAATTGAATTTTGTGTGATGCTTGCATTGCTGGTTACTGCCAGCAAGGTTCGAGGACTCTTGCATCTTCCTTTTCCTCCACTAACCGGGAGTGCCTGTCCTTTGCATCTTCAGCTACAACTCCACTCTGAAATCACAGGACCAACAAGCCCAGACTGCAGAAAAAACTTGAAAGGCCTTTTGGATCAAGAGGAAATCATTTTCACCTCTAATCTGAAGGGGAGAGAAGAAAGAGCCTTTGTCACTTGCACATCATTGCGATGTTCACTGGTTCAGAGCCCTAGTCCACTCTCAGATGAGAACATGCCCTCAACTTGGCCTCTGACATTTCTATGACTTTTAGAACACCTAAAAGTAAAGTAAACTGACTTTATCACCCATCCCTCTTTGTTCCCTAATCATCCCGCAAGTCCCACTGGATATCTGTCTCCTTGCTAAGTGATTTTCTGGGCTGTGATTGAAGATTTCGAATCAATGGAAGTAAGAATTGGCTTGTTGCATTGAGCCATCTTCATCAAAACCAGTGGCCATGTCACTTCCCAGCAGTTCCCCTTTTCAACTCCTTCCCTCCTGTTTCATTTAACTATATCAGTAATCAGTAATGTCTTGCTGAGTTCTATTACCTTTTTGCTTAATTTTCCAATTTTCTCTTCCCTAATTGTGCCTAGGCACGCTTTGTACACAATCACTCTTCAGTTCATGGGGCCTTATTTTCAGCAAGGGAAAGTCTTTAAATCTGTGAACATGCCTTGAGGGGCTGTGGTGGTTGAGCTCACTTAGCCCAGGCAAATTTAAAACGAGCCTCTTGGGAACAGGGAAGGGAACAGAGCAAGTCTGATGGGGAGGACAGAGGACATGGAAATGCTAGTGGGATTTTATATACAGGTGCCACAATCCAGTCCTACCTAATGGTTCAGATATGCAACCCTCCGTTAAAGCCCCACTCTTCAGCCTTATGAAGCTGTTTCACCTGTTGAAATGCTGTTTACACAAATTTTGCACAGTTACATTTCAATATGAATGTCTTTAACACAGCATTTCCCCAAAGCACATTTTAATAGTGGAGTGGGACTATTTCTCACAGATAGCTGTGTATCTGAAAATTCCCCAGAGATGAGATAAATAGAGCAGAAAGGAATAGCCGGGGACTGTGGAAAATAAAAGTCAAGGTTTTCAGGAAGAATTGCTGTGCATCTTCATGTTGTTTAACTTCCCTATCTTGGTTCTCCATGGAAACGACAGCAATACCTAACACTAAGAAGGTTAATTTACTCTGAGTATATTATTTATAATAATGGAAATGGTTCTTTACTCTGGGAATCTTAAGACCTCTGGAGTTTTCTCTTCATTTTCCTACTCGAGGTAGCATATTCTAGACATTGTGCATTTCAAATAGCCAGTGCTTTCCAAAAGACACAAAGTGTCATTGTCTCAGATCTGTGTTGCTCTTTACAAATAACTAATTTAGACCTGGCTCTCTTATTCTCCATTTAATCACTCTTTGTCCATTCCCTGCCCTTCACTGAGGTCTTTCTTTCTCAATCTATCCAAGTGTTTTCATTCTTTACCTTAGAGATTAGCACTTATTTGATCTACTGTACCTTCCCAGGGATTTTTAACCCAAATCTATTAACCTTAGAAATAAGCATTTATTTTTTTTTCCTTTATCCAATTAAAAAAGACATCCAAATCAATATCTAAATGATGCGAATATTCTTTGCCATCATTAGCTGCTGAGGTTTTTTTGTGTTTTCCTTTATATGATTTAACTGATTCTTATTCTTTGACATTTTCAGAGCAAGAACAGCCTTTTTGAATTCATTAGTGGGGTCCTTAGCTGGATACTTGCCTCCTGTGAATTCAGACCCTTCACAGTTCAACTTTCTCTAGCACATAATTGCAAGCTCTACATTGCTCCTCTCTGATTGTGACTTTTAAAAATTGCCTCTGTTCATTACCTGCCTTCTTTCAATAAGGCCCTGTGAGAGTTTTCTAATTTTTTTAAGCTTTGCTGGATTCCAGTTCACTATCAGGATAAGAAGAGAATGGGAACATTTTCGTCTCTTGCTATCAAAAAGTAGCTTAAAGCAATCCCTCTCCAAATGTCCTTCTCCTCTCATTTCCCACTTGCACCCCAAAACAGAGGCACTGGGAGATCTCAGTAGGACAGCTGAGTACTCAGTTCAGGAGCAATTAGACAAGGTGATGAGATTCCCTTCTTCTCCTTCAGTCTTCTCCCAGCATACCCAGTCTTCAGGGCAAATGCGGGGCACTGGAGAGGCCACCAAGCACACAACACCTCTCCTCAGTACGCAAATCACTTTAATGCATTGCCTTTGAAAGTAATTCACTGGTTAGAATTCAGGCCTGCCAATGTGCTGAATTCTTCTCCTTATGTGATCCAAGACGCAACACTTAATAGGAACTTTACCTGTAAACTCCTACTTTGGGAGGAGCTGTGTTTCTGGCTCCAAATGCCTGGGAGTGAATTCCACACAGAAAAATTCATGGAATTGCAAAGAGGCAATCTTATTTTTACAAAAGAACATTTGAATGTCGTACTGAGTTGATCTTATTTATTTATTAATATTTAACAACTATGTTTGCGCACTAATGATGCAGTTTGCTGAGCAGAGTGGCCTATTTAGTACTGATTATTGGTGCAAAGAGCAACTAAGGGATTGAGAATGTGATGCCATAAATTTTTCTCAGACATCCGTATCGGCAGTCTTCAAACTTCAATAAAATACAGAAGAAAAAAGAAAACGAGGTAAAAATAAATATATCTGGTAGCTGGCATCTGGAAGTTGAGAGCCAGGTTGGGCTGTTACCAATTAAACATGGACAAAAACTAATAAAAACAGAAACTTTCACAGAATATAAACATTACTCAGACAAAGCCATTATGTGATCCCAAAGACGGTGACAGTGACACAGAGGCTCTATGATGAAACTACCTAGAAATAACACCAGGCACCAGCCAACACGAGTGACCACTGTTTCTTCACGAGTAACAGCTCTAGTTCCACATTAATTCTCCCACCTCTAGAGAATTTTTCCCATCTAATTGAGATATCTATACATTTCATCTTGTAGGTTCTTGGGATAACAAATTACTGAAATATTCTGTTTAGAGAATAGCGTTGCTTTTTATTTAAGATTTTAGTTAAAATTTTATTGAAGAGTGAACCTCAAAGGGGTGCTGGATCCAAGGAGCCTCCTTCTTTATAGCATCATGGAACTTACTAGAAATAATTCACATGTGGTTGACAACCAAAATTTGTTTTGATCAGAATATATTTGAGCTACTCTATCAAAGCCTCTCAAGATTTGATAGACATACATAATAGACTAAAACACTTGTTATATCTAAATCAACCTAAGTAATCACCTAGTTTATAAACTTCATGCCACAGAAAAGAAGCTGGGACCCCATGAAGAGAAATTACCTGTTATGTTCTCCCTGTTGTAGGTAGATGTAAAATTTAAACCAGGCTCTTGTGCTTTATGTAATCATTTCTCAGAGCTTTTGAATTTTAGTGGAAAGGTTTATTGAATTAAGTATCACTGAAATCTACTGACATACTATATGTGGATTTTTGGAGATGTTATAAATTGGGTGATCGTATAATATAACAGTCCATACCAGGACTCTTGAAAGAAAAAAGAAAAACAGAACATGCTTTTAATAGCTATCACCGGACAATAGGTAAAAACAACCAGAACTGAACCAAACAAATTAAGACCTATGGTCAACATATTTGTAAGCCAAAGTCTCAACTGTGCTCAAGAGCTTGTAAGGTCAAATAATAATCATGGTGTCCAAATATGCAATTGCTATCCATAAATAGTTTTAATTTATATATATTCTCTATTTTGTATATGTTCTCTTTATTTTGCATATAAAGGTATGCAAAGATGTTCAAATACTATGCTGATGAGCCAAAGGGCACATGATCAAAATAGGTGCAAAGAATGAGTGAAGCCCAACACAACCTATCGTGAAATATAAACTGCACTTTAAAAAAATACATGTACATATCATTATGTGTGTATGCAGACATACACATATAATTTATTTATATAAACATTAAATACATAAAATCTTTATTTTATTTTTCATTTTATTTATTTATAAAATAAAATCTTTTGTTTTTTTCCCAATTAAACAAAAAATGAAGTGATATCATCCAGAAAGGTGGAGTAAGGAACTCCAAATTATGCCTTTCCATAAAAACAACAGAAAAGCAGGTAAAAACTGTTGGAATTATATATATATATATATGTGAAATATTAGATTAATATTTAGGAATGCTGGAAATTAACCAAAATCTTGTGACAAGCTTTTATTGGGAACTCCAATTCAAGAAAAATGGCTGATTCTTGGTAATAACAGCAAATTGTGTGGGATTTTAACTTACCCCGGGCACCCTTTACTCCACAGCTCATTGCTAGCCATGAAAATAACAAGCTGCATTACCAGTACCTAAGGATGTAGAATAGATCATTTGTAAAGGACTATAATGAATTAATTGATCTGGCCTGCCTTGTAGCTTGCTGAAATAACAGCTTAAAGGCTCGTCTTTATTTCACCAAACTTGAGACTAGCCTAGTGTCAAAGCTGCTTCCCAGTTGGTATGTCAAAAATATTTATAGAATATGTCTTAGGTTACTGCTGCCTAAGATAATAATTGTAACAAATAATAGATTAATCAGAAATCTTGGGAAGAAAGGCTCAGAAATGAAATATTGTTAAGGATTTTGAAAATCCCCCAAATATTCTTAGAATCTAAAAGGCCTACATGTTCAGGGATGTATGTATGCTGAGGAAAGATATGAGAAGATCTTGCTAAGCTCTTACCTCCTGCTGGCCTTGAAGCTTGATGGAAGCAGGAAGTGAAGGCTGAAGCAGAGTTAACTGCCTTTCTGAGGGGTAAAGATGTGCCCCAACCTAGGCACTAAACCCCTCAGCAAATACTGGACGGTTTCTTGGTTCTAGTCACTTAAAGAAATCTATTCAATCATTATATGACCACTAAGAAAACATGACAGAAACTTGAGGAGACATATACAAAAAAGAATACAGAGTTTATAGAATAAGTTCACAGCAGCTACTAAACAATTAAACAACTATGTGGCGTGAACAACAAATCCCGACAAATCCATGGGGAGGCGAGAGAATCTGAGTTCCGAAGTCGCCACATTGTAGTAGTCGAAGTGTCCGATTGTTAACAAAAAATTATAAGTTATACAAAGAAACAAAAAGTATGACCATACACAGGAAACAAAATAAATTAGCAGAAATTGTGCCTGAGAATTTCAGACATAGTGACTGAGAATCTCTAGGATTGATATTCAGGATCTATATTTTTTTAATAACTTTCCAGGATAATTCTAGGTCCAGGTCATATTGGTATCTAGGTATATCAACAGGTATATTTACTGGTGTTCATTGATGTAAACTAATTTTTAAAAATGATCAAATTATAGAATTCCTTAATTTGAAGTGGCCCAAGTGGCCTTAAATTTGAACTTATGTTGACTGAATGCTCCCAAAAATAGGGAAAAAAAAGAAAAAAAAAGCTCATTATTCATAGTGGTTATAATGGAAATCTCACAAAGTTTTGTAATTGTAGAGACTATAAGAATTTGAAAAGATTTTCAAATATTTTATCTCATTTTTTCTTTTGAGGAGTGTAAAATCAATATTATGCTCATTTTCCAGTTACAGAAATTTATTTCCATAAATTTTAAGCAGTATTTTCATAGGGTCGCATGTCTAGTCAGTGGACTAAAGGAAAACTGAAGGAAAAAAATCTCATTTTCTTTCATTTATAAACACACAACACACATATACATGCACATATACACAAAGTATGTGCATAGAAAAGATATTCACCAAGATGTTCTCAGATATTTTATTTAATAAAATGATGGTTAGGTTTTCTTTTAAATATCAATCTTTTTAATAACATTATTTTGGAGAAAAGAATAGTTTATTTTTGTGTAATCTTAATTTATTTAGAATAGCCAAGAAATGCCAATATACCCTTTATCCAGATTCATCAATTGTCTACATTTTGCCCATTTGTCTTCTCTTCCTTTCCCTCCACATATATTGCATATGGGTATGGGTATGTGTGTCTCTCTGTCTCTGTCTCTCTGTCTCTCTGTCTCTCTCTCTCTGTCTCTCTCTCTCTCTCTCTGTCTCCCTCTTCCAGCTTAAAAAACTTCCTTTAACACTTATTATAATGCAAATCTGCAGGCAATGAATTACCTCAGCTTTTGTTTACCCAAAATATCTTTATATGACATTCATTTCTGAAAGACTTTTGGTTGGATATAAAATTCTGGGTTGATAGAATTTGTTTCTCCTTTTCTTTAGAATATTAAAGATGTCATCCCACTTTCTCCTGGCCTCCAAATTTTCTTATGACACTAAATTGCCATACACATTGTTGTAATAAAAAGTCTTTTTTTAAAAGATAATCTCATTATCTTAAGTATTTGTCAGTTTAATTGTGTGCTTCAATGTAGTTCCCCTTACATTCATCCTACTAAAGGTTTACTGAGCCTCTCAGGTCTTATGTACTAGTTTTTCACAAAATGTGGGGAAATTTCAGCCATTATATGTCTCCAAAATATACTTTTTATGCTCTATTATCTTTCTCCTTTCTCTGCAACTCCAATGCTATTGTCCCATGGGGTACTGAGGACACATGTAGTTTAAACATTTTTCTTTATTTTCTTCAGTTGTATAATTTGTATTGATTTGACTTTCTTGTGCAGTCTCCAATAAAATGTTATGCCAATTGACTAAAATTTTCATTTTAGATATGGTCATTTTCATTTCTACAATTTTGATTTAGCTTGATTTTATGTAGTTTATTTTTTCTCTGCTACTATTTCCTATCTGTGCAGTCATAATCCATATCTTTTTCTTTAAGTTCTCAAACATAATTATAATAACAACTTTTAAGTTCTTACCTGCTAAAATGAATATCTGAGTCACCTGATAATTTATTTTTCTTGACTTATTTTTCCTGAGAGTATATGTCACATTTTCTGCTTATTTGTGCATCTTTTCATTTCTGTTAGTGTGGTGGACATTGTTGATTATACATGAGATGATGTCCTTCTTTCTTTAAAAGTTTTGAGTTTGTTCAACTGTAAGCTAAATCATTGACAAATTCTCTTGGCTCTGTTAGATTTAGTTTCATTCTTTATTAGAACAGGTCCATTTTAATTTAGCACTCAATCCTAAACATATCTTTGACTTTAGATAAAGGCTAAACAAATTATCACCCACAGCCCAAATCTGGCCTGCTGCCTATTTCTGTGAATTAAGTTTTACTGGAAGACAGTCATAATCTGTCATTTATGTATTGCCTATGGCTGGTTTCACACTATAATGGCAGAGTTGAGTAGTTGTGACAGAGATTGTATGTCTCAAAAAACTTAAAATATTTACCATCTATCCTTCTTCAGAAAGTTTTCCAACCCCTATTCTATGGCATGGTCCTCATTCTTTAACAATGGCCTTTAAGGAACGGTAACTAAATGCCTGGGGTGCAAGTCTTTTCACTAGGACAATGTCAGAAACTCAATATTGTCAGGATCATTTTAAAAATTTTTTCTGTGAGTTTGGGAGAGTGTAAATAGTCTTTTCATAATATTTGCTTGTTTCCTAGCACATGTTTTGTCCTATTTTGTTTTGTTTTGTTTTCTTTCAGCATATTATGGGGGTACAGATGTTTAGGTTACATATGTTGCCCTTGGCCACCCCTGCCCCCCAAGTCCGAGTTTCAAATATGTCCATCTTTCAGGTGGTGTGTATTGCACTCTTTGTGTATGCATATACTCGTACCCTCTCCCTCCTCCCACCTCCCCCTCCCCCCTGCCCAACATCCAATAGATGTTATTCTCATATGGGCACTTATGTGTTGCTCACTTAATATTGATTTGATGGTGAGTATATGTGGTGCTTTCTTTTCCATTCTTGGGATACTTCACTTAGTAGAATGCATTCCAGCTCTACCAGGGAGGATACAAGAGGTTCTATATCACCATTGTTTCTTAAAAATGAATAGTAGTCCTTGGTATACATATACCACATTTTATTAATCCACTCATGTATTGATGGACACTTGGGTTGTTTCCACATCTTTGCAATTGTGAATTGTGCTGCTATAAACACTCAAGTGCAAGTGTCTTTCTTATACAGTATCATTTGCTCTTTTGGTTAGATGCCCAGTAATGGGATTGCTGGATCGAATGGTACTTCTACTTGTTTCTCTTTAAGGTATAAGCATTCACATTTTAACAGCCGATAATTAAGTAATTATAGTCTGAGTATGTTTAGATGATTGAAAAGGTAATAGCACAGGACAAACGTCTTATAATTAATTGAATGTTTTAGATGAAAGAATAGCAAAATTAGGCAAGGCTAAAGCAGGAAAAATTTGCAAAATTATTTCTTTTAAATGAATTCACCATATATTCCATTTAACTGGGACATAAATATGAAATGGAAAATTCAAGCAAATGTTTTAGGGCTTATTCATTTGGTAGAAGATCTATCTTTGCCATTCTGGATAATGGTCAGGTTGATCTTAAGATTAAAAAAATTAAAGCAAAAGTTAATTTCAACACTTATTTCATAATTTCTCTTCTTCAGAGTGTTCATTCCTAGATGCCTAGCAATGCCAAGTGGCTTCATCAACCCCACCATCAGCTAGCTGACCCACCAGAGATGTCAGATTTACATATATGCACTGAAGTGCTATGTTTTCAAAATAATAACTGCATTTTCATGGCAGTCTTCAATGGTTTGTATTAAAGGAAGTACCATAAATTAGCGACAAAGACCTAAGCCTCAAATTACTTTCTGAAGAGCTAAAGAGATTCCTGAATCCTGCTATTTATATATAAGGGTCCTGATAATAGCATGAAGACCAGTCTCACAACCATTATTTCCACATAAATAGTTTGGCTGCTTCTTTTTCTCCTGAATTGTCTGTTTTAGGGCTCTCCCCTGACCCACTCACCAACTGACCAATTGGTTTGCTATCATTTAGTCATAGAAAGTGAATCTAATTCCCTGAAACTTACGGATCACAAACCTGAACACAATTATCTGCGTGACTCAAAAACAACAAATGTTTCACTTGTGTCTGCCTAACAGGAAAAAAAAACAGACTTGATGATTATTTGATTCCAAAACAAAATAAAGAAATTTGGACATTACCCAAAGTGTTTTGCTTATGTTTTTGTTTCTGTTTTGAGACAAAGTCTCGCTCTGTCACCTGGGCTAGAGTGCAATGACATGACCACAACTCACAGCAACCTCAAACTGCTGGGCTCAAGGGATGGGATCCTCCCTGGCTTACCTTCCTGAGTAGCTAGGACTAGAGGCACATGCCACCACACCTGGCTGATTTTTTTTATGTTTTGTAGAGATTAGTCATTGCTATATTGCCCAAGCTGGTCTCAAACTCCTGGCCTTAAGCGATTCTCCTGCCTCAGTCTCCCAAAAGTGCTAGGATTACAGACGTGAGCCACAGTGCCTGGCCTGTATCTTATCTTGAATTAACCACTTGTGCTCTCTATTCAACCTAACTTAAACAAATCATGCTTAATCTACAAATCTCCACAACAGCTTGAATATCCTCAGACTCCATCATCTCCATATTTGAGGGAAAATCTTTTTTGTTTTAAACTATCTGTATAATTTCCACTGGGATTGTAGACCACCTAAGAGAGGCATCACATCAGCCTCCTTTCTAACACAAGAATTCAACAAGAGAACAGTTGCAGCCATATCTTTAGCACTTGCTACAATGACATGGAAATCCTTGTACTATTTAACATGCAAATATTTCAGAGGCAACCACAGAAATGTTTAAAAGGAAACTGAGTTGGAAAAATTATTTCATCACCTTCTTTATTTTGTTTCCTCAGTACACTTATTGAATACCATGTGTTACAAACTGTGCACACGATGATGGACACAAAAGTGAGTAAAACAGCTTTTGTCTTCAAATATTTCATGCCCAAGTGGGAAAGACAAACATCAATCATTATAAATGATTGTGATTGTATATAAAGATGCCCAGATATCTTTAAGAGTAGAGTTGGAGGCTCCTAAAGTACTCTTAACAAGGGGTGGTTGAGGAAAGTTAGATCTGAGCAGAGAAGCAGGGAAAGATGTTGGATCAATGGCATGTTACAGAAACTCATAATTAGCCTCGGGGCTTTCACAGTAGTGATTATAAAGGGTGTCATTCACACGTACTGGAATGCCTAACTCACACTTTAAAATGGGAAAATACATGTAAAGAGAGCCTTGAACCTGGGGTGTGTTTAAACACGTTAATTTTATCCCTTCAATATTTAAAGCCCAAGTCAGCCTTGTTAATGTGTCAAGCTTCTGTGTTTATGAATTTCCAAGGCTGTTTATTTTAAAAACCTTTTTTCTGAAATAGTTGATATTCTCATGTTTGTTTCTCGAGCTTTAAAGAGCTCACTCCATTTATGCATTGTTTCTCTACATTTTTCTGCTCCCTGTGGTTAATAATAATGATTCAATGTGAAACCTTCACAAAACACTTTAAATTGCCCTAGAAATGAAAATTATTGTGATTAAACAATTCCTCCACAGAAAAATGGAAAATAATTTGAGGCTAACAAATGTTAGTGAAACAATATCCCAAAATTTGGTTTTCTTTTACGTCTCTTCAAGTCCCTTCAATATTTCCTGACATTGTGACATTATTTTTCTGAGTGAAATACGGCCACCTCCTTTGTCTCTCTTTCTAACAAACAGAGCACAAGGACCATAACAGCCTCAGGATATGGTCCGAAGAGAGCACGCCTTGGGTTAGAGTCAGACTGAACCAGAAGAAATAGGAGGAAAAATTCACAAAGTAGAAGGCTAAACGTTTCCAATCATATGAGAGTTTTAGGAGAAAATAAATAATATTTGATCAACATGAGAGCATAGACTTCTATTATCATTATAATGGAACTATAGTGATCTATATATACACACATTTACATGTATATTTTCTCTATCTACAGTATATATACACACACACGTGCATATATATATGGTATATGTGTGCATTTATTTACATACATATATTATCACTACCATATCACTTACCAGTTGCACAGAGAAAATTTTACTCTTTTTATTAAACAGCGGAGTTATTTTATGCAATGACCATCAATGCTTTGCAACTACAGTGGTAACATATTGCCTCAATAATCTCTTAGTTATTTTTAAATCACCCTCTCACATGAGATAAAGTATATATCGATCCAAAGAATTTTCTTAAGTTTTAGGAAAATATAGCTGTTTTTTTAATTTAAAAAAATTTGCAGATTAAAAATTTCATTTCAGAAGTTGTGTTTAGCTATTTGTACATGCCTAAGTAGAAACACTTCCTTTTGACATGAGATGCTACCCTGAGAAAAGCTTGAAGCAATTTCCACAGAGACATCCAACTGGAAAAAAGAAAAAGAAAAAAACCTCTCTAAAGATCATGATTGCCTAGCCAGCACGCAATTCTCCCATTCTTCCTCCCTCATAGATCCACAAATTAGATCATTTAGTTCACCTTCCTTTAGGCAGCCAGGGGCCACAGAGGAACTGATTCCACCCTTGTCTCCCATATAATCTCATTCTCCTTGCCAGCAACTGGTTTAGGATTCTGACCTTTGGGGGACAGGCGGGGACAGTCTGCTGCAACATCATGACGCCAGCTTGGGGTTGAAGCCAGCACCAAGGATGTCAGAGCAGAGGGATGGGATGAGCCTGTATCCCGACGACATTGTTGAGCTACTGAGCTAAACCCTGAAAGCCACCTTGCTTTGGATGTTCTGTGACAGTTAGATGATAAATTTCCTGAGTTGGGATTTCTGTACTTGAAGCTGAAAACACACAGAAATTATCAAGGATTCTTTTAAATTGTGTTCGAACTACTCTGCTCCATTAAATGTTTTCATCTTTTAAATAAGGGATTTTGTAAGTGAAATCACCATCTTAAGCCATTAATTAGGAGATATTAGGAAAGAAACAACTTCCCCCAAATAAACTGTACTTAACGTTTGGTTTTTTATAATTAATGGAAGGCGGAAAGAAGAAACTATAAAATAACAGTTTGAAAACATATCACACCTGCAGGTTATTTGGGTTCCTGAAAACATGGATCAAAATGAAATTTTAATAAATTGAACTCTATTTTGAATGCATGGCTGACTGGAGAAAGTTAGCAATATTTCCAAAATTAAAAAGGTACTTTCACTTTAACCTGGCAATTCCATGACTAGTACTTATTCTACAGATATCCCTGCACACATAAAAATAATATGTGTAGAAGATTACTCATGACTGCACAGTCTGTGATAATAAAAAGATTGCAAACAACCCAAGCGTTCCTCATTAGAGAATTGTTCCAAACAGGAGTTCTCTACCAGGAGTGATTTGTTTTTGGTTGTCACACTAGGGAGGGGTACACTCCTCCTGACATCTAGTGGATAAAAGCCTTGGATGGTGCTAAGCATCCTATGTTGCACAGGATAACCTCTACAGCAAAAAAAAAAGTCCAGCCCAAAATCTCAACAGCGCTTAGAATGCGAAATCCTGTGTTAAACGATTATTCACGCAACATAATAGTATGTCGTCATTTAAAAAATAGAATAGGAACATTCTATGTACAGACATAAAACTATTATTAGAGTACATTAAGTGAAAAAACAAGGTCAGATTGGTTTATATGCTAACTTTTGTATAAAAAAATAAAGAAAATAAGAAAATACATATATTTTTTTCTGTCTGCATAAAGAAACCCTGAAAGGATACACGTGGAATTAATGAAGATGATTACCAAATGGGGATTGATTGGACTGGGGTTGGATGGAGACATAAGTGGAAGCAGCATGTCTCACAGAAAATCCTTTATATGTTGTTCTAATTTGGAACCATGTGTCTCTATCACCCATTCGAATCAATACGTAAAGATTTAGGAC
The DNA here is from genome assembly GCA_963575035.1 of Avahi laniger. Classification (NCBI taxonomy): domain Eukaryota; kingdom Metazoa; phylum Chordata; class Mammalia; order Primates; family Indriidae; genus Avahi; species Avahi laniger. The sequence continues at coordinate 8,939 of CAUYSK010019277.1, read as the reverse complement.
ACAAAATAAATAAGACATGTGAGGTCCTCGAGAATAAAGGGATTATATCTATCTTTGTGTTCTAATTATCTGGCATTATGCTTACCCCAAGATGGACACTCTAGTGTTCATTAGAAGAACTAAATTCAAGCCAATAGATTTCACACTGTTAAGTACCTACATAAATACATTCATGAGCATTAGGCTAATTAAAAAATACAAGAAAATTATACCTTATAGCCTTTGACCTCAGGAGGTTACAGTCAGATATGGAAACAAACACATAAAACAGTTAAAGAACAATCCAATTCTTTGGATGACAATGAAAAAAATGAATTTTGCTCTATAGATTTTCAGAAAAATGAAAGTGAGCTAAATTAAGCTGTGAGCCAATTTATCAACTGCTCCTTTCATTGAACATGCAAATTTGTTCTTTGTTAATGAACAAAGACATCTGAATTTGATTCACAGGTTTACTGTTTTAGTTTGTGGATTGAAGCACAGAATTAAAACAGTGACATCACAACAAACTCCACTAGAGAAGACAAAACAAATAAGCCGCCACTGATTCACTTGAAGTCTAACATCATCCCAGCTGAGAAAATGTCACTCAGGACTGAGGGATTGCTGCCCCCAAGAGGCTAATCAAAAAAATCCAAAATAAAAAGAACAACATTTAATTTCAAGAGCCAAGGGATTGAGAAGGGAAGACATGGGCCTGAGCTTTGTTTTATAAGGTAATGAGACCTGAGCTACTAATTCTGGAAGAGACTAGGAAGAGAAGGTTGTTTAGAAGTCCTAAGAGTAGAGGTGGTTTTGCAGCAAAGGGAAGATAGGCGAGTGAGCTCTCATTTATTTGCATCTAATGAAAATCATGGGCTCCTGCTTTTGAGAGACTTCTTTTAAGTTTTTACTTTTTTCTTATTTCTGCTTTCTATTTCTCCATAACTTCAAGTGGTTAAAAAAATCATTATGCAGACCTAAAGGTCCCTGTGTTTTTGGACAGGTACACTGCAGGTTAAATAAACATATGGGAGGTATTGTTTCTCTAATACATTTTTTCAAATTAGTGACTTACAGAAATTTCTAAAGAAGCTGAATAGCCCTGTAGAAAGGTTTGAGGCTTTGAAGTCAAAGAGACAACCAATTTCAATTATGATTCTGTCCTATATTAGCTGTCTGTTAACTTCTCTGCGTCTCAGCTTCCTCATTTATAAAATAGAGATAATACTAGCTTGCAGCATTGCTAAAGGATTTAGAAATGACATATATTATGCATACATAACTATGTGCTCAATAAATCGTAGCTATTATTGCCTAACATGACCAACCTGTACTATGTTATACAATCTAAAAGCAAGTTTAATTAATATGCCAAAATATGTGGTCCAGACAAGGAAACACTACAGACCATAGGGAGGGGAAATCAATACAGGACATAGGACTAGACTTTACAAATAAGTAAGACAAAATCCAATCAAAAGCTGTATAGTTCATTTTGAAAAAAAATGTTCGTACCCCCATAATTTTCCGAAATAAAAAAAAGTCATTACCACCTTGAAATATTTGCAGAGATCAAAAATATAATATGTCTAATGTACATTCAGAGTTGGTTAAATACTAGATGGTTACGAGAGACTTGTTAACCATATCAAGAAAATTACTTTAGTCAGGAGACTATACGTTCTAAATATAGCTTCAATGATGATGACTCTATATAATTCTGAAAATAGTACCCTATTTTAAAGAGGCATATGATTATGGATGAGTCTATCCTTGTTCAATTAAAGACCATATTTCAGGAGATTTCCTGGGGATGCGACAACAAATTACCACAAATTTGGTGGCTTCAGATAACACAGATTATTCTCTCACAGTTCTGAAGGCCAGAAGTCTAACATCAAGATGTCTGAAGGGCCACGCTCCCTCTCAAGGCCCTGGAAGAAAATTCTTCCTTGCCTCCTTCAATTTCTCTGGTTGCGGGCGTTGCTTGGTGTTCTTTGCCTTATAGCTGCATAACTCTACTGTCTGCCTTGTATTCACGTGGCCTTCCCCCTGTGTGTCTGTATCAAATCTCACTCTCCTTTCCCTTATAAAGACACCAGCCATTGGATTAGGGCCCACCGAAAATCCAGGATGACCTCATCCCAACAGCCATAACTAAATTATGTCTGCATAGATTCTATTTTTAAATAAAGTCAAATTCACAGGTCTCCCAGGGGTTAATACTCGTACATATCTTTTTGGAGATTCAATCTACTACAGGTCATTTCCAGAGAACCTTGGCATATTGTTTTTGTTTACATATACTCTGTTAAAACACTGAGTAGTTTATTTTGCAGAAATCTCTAAATACTATAATAGCAAATTGTTATTGGTGTAGGACTCAAACTCCTAGTATTCAACCAGAAGTTCTAATATTCAATTAGAGTAGTGTATGTAAATGTAGGTAGGCATGAAAGAGTATGGTAAATTTAGGGAAAGGCAAAGGGTTCAACATGACCAGAGCCTACAGTGTGGGGTTATGGGGTGGCATGACAGGGTAGGCAGAAAGGGCCCTAAGTAAATCACAATTGAGGGATAATTATTTGTAACAAAGCCCCCAAGAGGAATGTATATGAATCTCTAAGTGTAAATTCCAGCTACATTTAATTCTGTTGATGAAGTTTATCTTCAGTGTCCACTGCCTCTGTTGGGCTTCCTTCCTAGAATTTCCACGCACCCGGCAGTGCCCTTGTGGTATCTCCTCTTTGATAACCTCATCCCCAAGGATGCCACTCACTGGGTTCTTCCTGGAGACACCTCTAATACCTCTTAGCCCTTTATCAAAATGTGTCTGTCCCGAATCCTATTTTCTTAGCCATCTATACTCTCCTAATACTTGTTAATGGGTTTTTAAAATATATTGCAGTATCTAAAGTTTTGCTGTCACAAGTAAAATTAATACACTTACTCGTGTTGTATTAATAAATAACATGTAACTTATTAAAAGTTTAATTTTAAACTTTTAAAAATATATAGCTTTTATTATTCAAATTATAAACCTTGTTATTAAAGTTATAAAATCAAACTAGTAAATTCTGTATAAAATACAAACAAAAGTGTCACTGATTCTTTAATTAACATTTAATTAATTTATAAATATAACATTAATTTACCTTAAATAATCAACATCACTTACATGCTTAATAAATTTCCTAGGATATTTCAAATTACAGTTACACAGACAAAAATATGATTCTCTCTAATACTTCAAAAAGCAGACTTACAAATCTAACAAGGAAGATTTTCTGAAGCTCTTAGGAAACTTCTGTGTCTTTAATAAATCAGTGTGAAAAATTAGTAAATCAGATTCTCAGCTTATTGATTCTCAAACCTTTTCGTTTCAGGATCATTTTAAGTCTTAAAAAAGTTTACAGAATCTCAAAGAGCATTTGTTTATGTATGTTTTATCTACTAACATTTGCTGCATTAAAATTAAAACAGAAAAATCTATATTTTTTATTTATCTATGCAGTTAATATAAAAATCAAAATTTTATTTAAAAAACTGTATTTTCAAAAACAAAAATAATGAACGAGAAGTGTAGCAGTGTTTTATACTTTTGTAAATATTTTTAATGTTTTGCTTAATAGAAGACAGCTGGATTCTTTTTTTTTTTTTTTGCTTTTACCATTATTTTTAACTGACGTAATAATTTTACATACTTATTGGCTACAGTGTGATATTCTGGTAGATGTATACAATGTGTAATGATCAAATCAGGGTAATTAATATATCCACCACCTCAAACATTTATCCTTTCTTTTTGTTGGGAACATTCAAAATTCACTCTTCTAGCTATTTGACAATATACAATAAATTTTTGTTAATTGTAGTCATTCTATAGTGCTATAGAACAGTAAAACTTATTCCTTGTATCTAACTGTAATTTTATATCCACTAACCAACCTCTGGCTATAACTCCCTGCCTCCTACACTTCACACCCTCTAGGAACCACTATTCTACTCTCAACTTCTAAGAGAGCAACTTTTTTAGCTTCCACATATGAGTGGAACATGTGGTATTTATCTTTCTGTTCCTGGCTTATTTCACTTAACACAATGTCTTCCAAATTCACCTGTGTTGCTGCAAATGACATAATTTTGTTCTTTCTTCTCATTAAATAGTATTCCACTGTGTATTTATACTGTGTTTTCTTTATTCATTCATCTGTTGATGAATACTTATGTTGATTCCATACCTTGGCTATTGTGAACAGTGCTGCAATAAACATGGGAGTGCAGACATCTCTTCAACATACTGATTTCCTTTCCTTTGGATCTATATCCACTAGTGAGATTGCTGGGTCATATGGTAGTTCTATTTTTAGTTTTTTGAGGAACTTCCACATTGTTTTCCATAGTGGCTGTATAAATTTACATTGCCATCAACAGTGTATAAGAGTTCCCTTTTCTCCACGTTCTCACCACCATTCATTATTTTTTGATAGCCATTCTAACTGGGGTGAGATGCTATCTCTTTGGTCTTTATGTGCATCTCCCTGATGATTAGTGATGTTGAGCATGTTTTAATATGCCTGTTGGTCACTTGTATGTCTTCTTTTGAAAGATGTCTATTAAATTCATTTACTCATTTCTTAATCAGATTATTTGATTTTTTGCCATTGAATTGAGTTACTTATATACTCTGGGTATTAATTCCTTTATGAATGAATAGTTTACAAATATTTTCTTCTATTCTGCAGGTTGCCTCTTCACTCTGTTGATTATTTCCTTTGTTGCACGGAACCTTTTAGTCTGATATCATCCCATTTGTCTACTTTTGCTTTTGTTGCTTGCACTTTTGAGGTCTTCTCCATAACATCTTTTCCCAGACCAACATCCTAAAGCATTTCCCTAAGTTTTCTTCTGGTAGTTTCATATTTTTGGGACTTTGGTTTAAAACTTTAGTCCATTTTCAGTTGACTTTTGTATATAGTGAGAGATAGGGGTCTGTTTTAATCTTCTGCATATGGTTATCCAGTTTTCCCAGCAACATTTATTAAAGAGATGTTCTTTACACAAAGAATGTTCTTGGCATCTATGTTGAAAATCAGTTGGCTATAAATACATGGATTTATTTCTGGGTTCTCTGTTCTGTTCTATTGGTCTGTCTGTTTGTTTTTATGCCAATATCATTCTGTTTTCATTACCATAGCTTCATTGTATACTTTGAAGTCAAGTAGCGTGATGCTTCCAGCTTTGTTCTTTTTGCTCAAGATTTATTTGGCTATTTGGGATCTTTTGTTGTTCCATATGAATTTCAGGATTTTTTTATTTCTGTGAAGAATGTTGTTGGTATTTTGATAGGAGTCGCGTTGAATCTGTAGGTCACATTTAATAGCATCATCATTTTCACAATATTAATTCTTCCAGTCCATGAACATTAGCTATCTTTCCATTTTTAGTGTCCTCTTCGATTTCATCAGTGTTTTACAGTTTTCCTTGCAGAGATCTTTCATCTCCTTGGTTAAATTTATTTCTAGGTTGCTGTTTGTTTGTTTGTTTGTTGCTATTATAAATGGGATTGCATTCTTGATTTCTTTTTTTCTTTTTGCTAGTTTGTTGTTGGTATATAAAAACACTGCTGATTTTTGTATTTTGATTTTATATCCTGCAACTTTATTGAATTCATTTATCAATTCTAAGAAGTTTTTGGTGGAGGTTTTAGTGTATTCTGTATAGAAGATCATGTCATCTGAAAACAGGGAAAAATTGACTTCTTTCTTTCCAGTTTAGATGCCCTTTATTTCTTTCTCTTGCCTGATTGCTCTGCCTAGAACTTCCAGTACTATGTCAAGTAAGTGTGGTGAGAGTGGGCATCCTTGTCTTGTTCCAGTTCTTAGAAAAAAAGTTCTAGCTTTCTCCCATTAAATATGATGTTAGTTGTGTATTTGTCATACACATTGTCTTTATTATGCTGAGGTATGCTCATTCTATACCTAGTTTGTTGAAAATTTTTTCATGAAGGAATATTGAATATTACAAATGCTTTTTCTGTGGCTATTGAGATGCTCACGTAGTTTTTATCCTTTATTCTGTTAATGTCATGTACCATGTTTATTGATTTGTATACATTGAACCCATACTTGCATCCCAGGGATAAATGCTACTTGACCATGGTAAATAATCTTTTTATGTGTTTCTGTATTCAGTTTGCAAGTATTTTGTTGAGAATTTTTGAATCTATGTTCATCAGGGATAATGAAATTGTTGTTGTTGTTGTGTCCTTGTCTGGTTCTGATATCAGAGTAATGCTGGCCTCATACAATGAATTTAGGAAAATTCTCTCTTCTTCAATCCTTTGGAAGAGTTTGAGAAGAATTGGTAATAGTTCTTTAAATGTCTGGTAGAATTTAGCAATGAAGCCATAGGGCCTGGGGTTTTCTTTGAAGGGAGACTTTTTATTACTGATTCAATCTCGTTGCTCACAATTGATCTGTTCAGGTTTTCTATTTCTACTTGATTCATTCTAAGTAGCTTTTATGTGTCCAGGAATTGGTCCATTTCCACTAGGTTTTCCAATTTGTTGGCATGTAATTGTTCATAATAGTCTCTAATGATTCTGGGTATTTCTGTGGTACCCATTGCAATGTTTCCTTTTTCGTTTCTGATTTTATTTATTTGGGTCTTTTCTTGGTTAGTCTAGCTAACAATTTGTCGACTTTGTTTATCTTTTCAAAAAAACAGCTTTTTGTTTTGTTGATCTTTTGTATTGACTATTCAGTCTCAATTTCATTTACTTTTGCTCTGATCTTTATTATTTCTTTCCTTTGACTGATTTTGGGTTTGGATTGTTCTTGCCTTTCTAGTTCTCTGAGATGCATCATTAGGTTGTTTATTTGAAATCTTTTTTCCTTTTTTGACGTAGGCATTTATTGCTATAAACTTTCCTCTTAATACTGCTTTTACTGTATCCCACAGGTTTTGGTATGCTGTGTTTCTGTTTTCATTTGTTTCAAAAAATTTTTTAATTTCCTTCTTAATTTCCTCACTGACCCACTCGGTCATTTGGAAGCATTTTGTTTAATTTCATGCATTTGTACAGTTTCAAAAAATTCCTCTCATTGATTTCTAACTTTATTCCATTGTGGTCAGAAAATATACTGATATTATTTAAGTTCTTTTAAATTTATTGAGACTCACTTTGTGGCCTAACATGTAGTCTATCGTGGAGAATTTTCCATGTGCTTATGAAAAGAATGTGTATTCTACAGTGTTGGATGAAATGTTCTGTAGCTGTCTGTCAGGTCCATTTGGTCTAAAGGACAGTTTAAATCCAATGTTTCTTTGTTAATTTTCTGTCTAAATGATCTGTCTGTGAGAATGGAATGTTGAAGTCCTTGACTATTGTTGTGTTGGATTCAATCTCTCTCCTTGGATCAAATAATATTTGTTTTATATATCTGAGTGCTCCAATGTTGGATGTATATATACTTAGAATTGTTATACCCTTTTGCTGAATTGATCCCTTTATCCTAATATAATAACCTTCTTTGTCTCATTTTGTAGTTTTTGACTTAATGTCGGTTTTATCTGATTTAAGTATAGCTACTCCTGCTTGCTTTTGATTTCCATTTGCATGAAATATCTTTTTTTATCCCTGCATTTTCAGTCTACATGTGTCTTTACAAGTGAAATGAGTTTCTTGTAGGTAGTATAGAGTCGGGTCATTTTTTAATCCATTCAGCTAGTCTATATATTTTAAGTGAGGGAATTGAATCCATTTACATTTGAGTTTATTATTGGTAGGTAAGAACTTACTCCTGTAATTTTGTTAACTGTTTTTTGGTTGTTTTTTATATCCTTTGTTTCTTTCTTCTTCTGTTATTGTTTATCGTTGCAGTTTGGTGATTTTCTGGAATGATAATATTTTATTCTTTTGTCTTTCTCTTTTGTATTAATATATCTATTGTACCAATCAGTGTTATACTTCTGAATGTTTTCAGGGTGGTGATTATTGCCTTTTTTGCTTTCAGATTTAGGACTTCCTTGACAATTTCTTCTAATATCAGTCTAGTGATGATGAATTCCCTTAGATTCTGATTGTCTGAGAAAGACTTTAATTCTCCCTCATTTCTGAAGGATAACTCTGCTGGGTTCTTGTATCTGCTTCTGTATTCAATGTATTGTAATGTGTTGTTTTGGTTAAAGTATGTAAAGAACATCCAGATTCATACAGATAAGTATTTGGAAAAGGCAGGAGTATTTTTAATAGCCTTTTCAAATAATTGTGGCTATTCTCCTTTGATAACACACCAAAATTCAACAAGTGATATTTCCATAAAGGTTAGTTACAATGTAGAATCTGAAATCATATTAATGAACCTTACCTTCAATATTCTGTAACATTAAAATCCATTGGTCTATTATGCACTTCAAAGGGATGATTTTACCCATGAATGATTTTGTAACATCATAAATTGATCATTTGTAACATATTGGTTCATTGAGTCATGTAATTCTTCCAAATGTGGACATATTTTATTTCACAATATCAAAAAAGCATCACATGTACTCACCATCAAATTGGTATTAACTGATCAACACATAAGTGCACATATAAGAATATCATCTATTGAATGTTGGGCAGGGGGAGGGGGGAGGGGGGAGGAGGGAGGAGGGGACGGGTATATGCATACACAAAGAGTGCGATGTGCACCACCCGAAGGATGGACATATTTGAAACTCAGACTTAGGCGGGGAGGGGGGGCAAGGGCAACATACGTAACCTAAACATCTGTACCCCTATAATATGTTGAAATTTAAAAAAAACGTGTTAATATTACCTCCAATCTCAGTAAATGTTGGGAAGCTGTCAAGTTCACAATGAAAGACACAAAGATTTAATTATCTCTTGAAAGCTGAAGTTTTATGATTGACAACAAACTGACAGTTGTTTTCCTTAAAAGTTTCAG